>MU664875.1:33409-51551 GCA_026770625.1 Nicotiana glauca
TATTTGAGATTGTGATGCACGAGGTTTCTGTCGTGCGGTTGTTGATATCGTGATGCACGAGGTTTCTGCTGTGCGGTTGTTGATATTATGGTGTACGAGGTTTCTGCCGTGCGGTTGTTTATATTGTGATGCACGAGGTTTCTGCCGTGCGGTTATTGATATTGTGATGCACGAGATTTCTATCGTGCGGTTGTTGTTGAAAGGTTGCACGAGATCTTTGCCGTGTTATTGTTGTTATTGATGTTTTGCACATGCGGGTAATAAGGCGAGATATGTTATATGCTTATATGTGGGTTGCGCATGTGACGGAATAAGATGGGACATTGTTATGCACGTGTGGCGAAATAAGGCGGTGCCTATTATATTATTTATTGCACACGTGGCGAAATAAGGTGGGCTATGTCAGGGATTGATTGTATAGAGTTGTGACGGCCTACTGAGGCATTCCTATTTTTTTCTATTGTGATTGTGGGTTGTTTACCTGTATGAACGTTACCGCTTGGGAGTTGTGAGGGAACACCGTACGTGCGGTCCGTCCTCCTTTTCATGTTTGCTGGTTGGTAGAATTTTATTAGAAACATTTGCACAAGCATACACGTAGCTGAGCACTTCTATTAGAGGTGAACTCCTCCTGATTTTTCTAAGGGTGGAGGTACGCCCTCGCTTATCCATTATATTTGGGAGAGTGGCCCTAGTTAGCTAGTTAGTTGTCGGTATGACCATGAGATTGATGGGGCACAGGATGCCAATTGTTAGATTTCAGATGCTGGGTCTTTGCGAGTTGTGGTTTTTTCGAGACTTGGTGAAATTGTGGAAAGAGTAGGATAAGACCTTCTGTGAACATCATTGTTTGATATGAATTATTGACTTGTTTCTTTTCTTTGCTGTGTTGTGACCTTAGAATTTGGGCTGTGATTCTGCCGTCGTTTTGTATCATTATTTATTATATTCTTGTTGTTAATTGTTGTATTTATCCCTTATTGTGAATTGTAGCATTTTTGGTCGTTCATACATTCTTTACATATTCATATGTCGTTACCATTATCCTATGATTATACTGTTTATCGACCGGTAGGTGCCTTGACTGTTCCTCGTCACTACCCCACCGAGGTTAGTCTTGATACTTACTGGGCACCGCCGTGGTGTGCTCATACTACTCTTCGCACATTTTTGTTGTGCAGATATAGGTACTCCCGTTCAGTTCTGTCAGCCTTGGAAGGAGGCGTATTGGTTGAGACTTCAAGGTATATCTGCTACGTCCGCAGACTGAGGAGTCCCTTTCCAGCTTTTTCTCTAACAAGTATAGTTCTTCCAGTATTTTCTTCTTTGTATAGATATTCTTGAGTTAGAGCCTCTTATGTATCCCTTAGCTTGTGATTTGTGAGTTTCCGGGTTTAGGGGAGTTTTGTTAGCTTTGAGAATTGTTGTGGTATGTGTCGAGCGTCACCTTAAACCCTATTTATTTTACCAGTTCAGTTTTATTTATTTTCTTCCGCAAATTTTGGTTTATCTTCTGCATTGTTAGGGTTACCTAGTCATAGGGACTAGGTTCCATCACGACATGTTCATGGAGGGTGAACTGGGGTCGTGACACTGAATCTCTTAATAAATGAATCTCGTTTCGATTGTCCTTTAATTGGAAAAACTCTCTATTTATTATACCCTTTCCAGGGGTGTAGTGAAAAAAGGAGGTGTGACAGCTCTGGCGACTCTGCTGGGGACCTACAAACCCAGACTTCAGTTCAAGGCTTAAGAATTCGAGCTTGGAATAATTTTTATATTTGGCTTTATCTGATTTTCCTACATATTTCATGCTGAATGTGCTAAAGTCTTTACCGCTTTGATATTATTTGAATTCTATATAAACTGTGGGGAAACCCTTCTCTTCTCACCTCCGGGGATGTGCTTACTGGTTGAGACTCCCTATTTTGTTAGTGTCATACCCTGAAATAAGAAAGAGGCCGAACAAGTTACTAAGCCAGATGGCCTTTTGGTTCTCGGTACGTAGCCCCCTCCTCGACTCGAGTCGTCCGCTCGGGTACACAGTCTAGAACATATACCCAGGTTTTGAACCTAGAATAACTTGACTTCATGTCAGATCCCTAGTAGTAATGCTTATTTGGATCACGTGCATATGACTTTGGGGACTCAACACAGGGGTTGGGTCCGTCTAGGACAGGTAACCTGAAATGAAAAAAACCATCCTGATGCATTTTACGTGTTGCGTGTACATTTATTTGTCTTGGACATGCATGCCGACCGGCTTTTGAATATTTGGGAAAAGTTGAAAAAAGAGAGAAATAACAGTGTAGAGAGTTAATAACCTATGTTAGAAAAAATCAATGTCCAAGTAGTGTAGAAACTCTGCCAGATTTTTGAGAAAATTGAAAAAAGAGAAGTGTTTTTGTTAATGAAAAGAAGAACAAAAAGAGTTTTATTTTCAAATTAGTTTGTTTTGTTTTCCACTGAAAAAGAAAATATAAAAAAAAGAGTCTTGTTTTCAGAAATAGTGTATTTGCCCACGGACAAGAGTCTTGCTTTCAAAAATAGTTAGTTTTATTTGCCCGAACTACGCTGGTTTGATTCTCACCGGACGTGAGATATGTAGGCAACCCTCATCGGGTCCAACCTCCCCTTTGCAAAAATAGCCAAAAATGTCAAAGTTTCAATTTTCATCATAAATAAGTCAGGAGAAGTCATTCTTGTCTAAAATAAACAAAATGTCCCTAAAAGGGCGCCGGAAGGCTGGTTTTTGCAAGAACAACCACTTTGAGTCATTTTCGACGGTTAACAGCCATAGCCTTAAAATCTTCTTCCCGAAGTGCTAAAGGCCGTATCGGCAAAACCGGCTGCTTGTTTTAAATTGGAAATTTGAACAAAAATAGTGTCATTTTTTCCCTTTTAAGTCAAAATAAGTAATTAAATCACCTTAATAAATGTACAGGATGAGCACGATTCAAAATGAACCATTCTGAATCATGAATAAAATTCCTCTGGAGTTGCGTCTATGGTGGAACGATCTAGGTAAAGAAGGACAGGACGAGGTCAACAAGTATTTGAAAGGGCTTACTGGTTTGTTGGAGATTGTGCCTCAGGGAGACATCATTAGAGCATTGGTCAAATGTTGGGACCCGGCACACAATGTATTCCATTTTTCGGACTTTGAACTCACCCCGACCCTAGAGGAAATAGCTGGATACATCGGAAGTGTTGAGGTTCCGTTAAGGCACAAGTACTTGGTCGCCCCGAGAACCGTAGCTGTGCACAGATTCTTAGACTCACTGAAGATAATCAGAACGGTCCACATTCTGGATTTGGCAAAGGGCTTTTGTACTCCACACTTTATATACCACAGATACGGCCACATCGGGTGGTTCAATAACCTGGAAAGAAAAATATGTAGCAAAGTAAACCAGCAAAAATGAGAGGAACATAGACGTTTTGCTTTTATGGTGGTCTTTTTAGGGCTTTTGGTATTCCCGAGGAAGGATGGAAACATTGACATAAAAATAGCCGGGGTCGTTTGCACTTTAATGAATCAAGCCAAAAGCACTCTTGCGCCCATGATAGTAGTCGAAATCTTCCGCGCTCTTACAGTCTGCAAAGCCGGAGGGGACTTCTTTGAGGGGTGCAATCTATTGTTGCAAATGTGGATGACCGAACACCTGTGCCATCATCCTCAGTTCCTGAGTTATGGGTCTATATAGAAAACTTGTATAGAGGAGTTTTATACGAGGATTGAGGGGGTCAGCCTGCCTGAGGGAGTCACGGGATGAACATCATACTTTCGGTCTCTCATGGCCAGTAAAATAGAGTGGAAGTTTGGATGGTTGCCTGTTGATGAAATCATATATAAGCCGGCAGTAGGGCCGCACTTCCTCTTGATGGGTCTTAAGAGCATTCAGCCATATGCTCTGTATTGGGTTCTAAGGCAACTCGGGAGATGCCAATTAGTGCCAAAAGACGGAGATCTTAGTCTCCAAGTGGTTGAGATTGGTCCTGATGGCCAGTTTCCTGAAGCAAGGGTCCGCCAAGTCTGGAGTGAATGTCAATACTTGGCGGCAAACACTTGTGTGCGGGATCGATCTAAAGGGGAAGTTTCACCTGAGTATCATGCCTGGTATAGAAGGGACATTGCATTTGGGAGGCCGGCCAAAAGACCTCACCTCCAGGATTTTGCCGAATCATCGCAAGAACAATGGGCCTGGTTAGATAAAGAAAATGAATACAGAGCTAAAATAGGAGAATTGGAAAAGCAAGTCCGAGACCTTCAGTTTGAAAATAGTGTGCAAACAGTAGCCGATAAGGGTGAGAAGAAGAAATTGGCCAAAGAGAATGAAACCTTATGAGCCCAAATTCAGAAGATGAAGATAGAGGCCGCAGATCCCGTCAGGAGTGCCAAAGATGCAAAACTTATAGAAAATTAAGGCAAAAGGTGAATGACTACAGTTTTGACCTCAACAAAGCAGAAAGAGAATTAGCCGGGGTTCGAAAATAATTAGCTAAAAATACGGAAGAACGAGCCCGCATGGTTAAGCAGTTGAAAGAAGAATACGATAATGAGGTCACGGGAGTAAGGAAAAGGGTCATCGCCATAGAGAACAAAATGATCAAACAGGCAAAAGAATTCAAGATTGAAAGAGAGCATTGCTACGCGGCATTGGCACAATTAGAAATGGACTTGCAACAACTCCAGGAACAAAACCAGGTAGCCGAGCAGACTTTGGAGGCCAGGGCCCAATAGATAGGGCGGTTGCTTCAGGAAAAGGGCAGAATTAGAGAGAGAATCTTAACCGTTGCTCACTACATTACTAGGAAATGCCAAGTGTGCGAGAACATGACTCGCACCACCTTCTTTGCATTAGTGATGATATTTGTGAAATAGATAATGAGTGACTTGGACAGACTTCAGGGGGAACTTACATATGGGCCCGCGGCGAGACTGAATGATGTCCCGCGGGCACCAGGAGCTTTAATGTATTCATGATTGTCATTTGAGTCTGTATTTCCTTTTCTACTAGAGTTTGTTAGTTGTTTGAGTCTGCATTTTCTTTTCGCTAAGAGTCTGTTAGTTGATTGAGTCTGTATTGTCTTTTGAAATAGAATAGTTGACGGTGGAGTCTGTAGTTCCTTGTGTCATCAAAATCTTTTAGTTGTGTTAATCTGTCAGTTTCGAGTCTTTGTAATCGAAGTATTTGCTATTAATGAAATTGAAAATCCCAAAACATTTTGCTTCTATTTTACATTCATTTTCACGAATTACGCTTGGTCTGATTCATGCGGAGTCATGATACGTAGGAAATCTCCATAGGATTCAACCGTAGCTAAATGAAAAAAAGAGAGGAAAAAAACAAGATAGAGAATGAAAAGAAAGTGGTGAAAAACAAAAGGGAGAAAAACAAAAACAAAAAGAGAATAAGAAACCAAATGAAAGAAACAATGGCAAGACAGGAAGGAATGAGGGAATAAGAAAAAAGAGGAAACAAAGGCAAGAGTGAAAATAAGGGAAGAGAAAGAAGGAAAAGAAAAAGAAAAAGAAGTTGCAATCGGAAATAAGGAAAGTCGGGATGACGCAAGCAGTCGAGCAAATGTATAATAGAAACCGTTAACTGCTTAGGTGCATTCATTCCCCAAACATGCGGTTATCAAATCTGTTAATACCCTAACCATTAACTAAGTTGTTGTTGATATTGAGTCCAGGCAGGTGGTTAGTTGATTGGCATCCTGGCAACCCATTCCTACAACACCCGGTCAAAAGACAAATTGAACATGACAGGCCAGGAATCAGATACCAGTATTATGGACCCATCAAAAGAGGTGGAGGTGGTAGATGTTAATTCAATGAAAGAGGAGATGCGTAAGTTGAAGCAGCAAATGGCCGAAATGTATCAAGCCTAGGCTAAGGGGCATCCGGCGCCAGTTTATCCCCCCAATCCAGCCTATATCCCACCTTTGGCTCAGTCTTAAGAGCCTCCTACTGTGAATTCATATCCAGCTTTCCCTTTCTACCAACAGAGCTATGTCACCACCTCCTACCCTCCCCAAGCTCTACCACCCAAAACAAAACCCTCCTCTACCAATTACCTCTGTCTTTGCGGCGCCTCCACCTGCCACACTGCAAACATCTTCTAGTGAGCCATTGTTTCAGGCTCACAACAGCCAGTACTATCCTCTTGAGCCTACCTTTAAAGTTCCTAAGCCATATTCCTACACCCCTCACTTTGAGCTCCCGGTGGAAATGGAAAAGCCACTTAAGAGCACGGAGCAGGAAGAAATGTTTCAAAAAGTCAAAAGCTTAAAGCAATCCTTCAGGAACATGCAAGGATTGGGTGTCAAAGTCAGTGTAGCCTATAAGGATTTGTGTCTATTACCGGATGTTCAGTTACTAGCAGGGTTCAAAATGCCTAAGTTCGATCTGTATGACGGGCATGGTGACCCGGTAGCCCACCTGAGGGGATTCTGCAGCAAAATGAGAGGGGAATGTGGAAAAGACAAGTTATTGATGGCATACTTCAGCCAGAGTTTGAGTGGGTCTGATTTGGAGTGGTATACACAACAGGACCATGGTAGGTGGTATACCTGGGATAACTTGGCACAAGCGTTTGCCTGCCATTTTCAGTACAATCTAGAAATTGTTCCGGATCACCTGTCACTGATAAAAATTGAGAAGAAGCCCGGGGAGAGCTTCAGGGAGTATGGGTACTGCTGGAGGGAACAAGCCGCGAGGGTCGACCCTCCAATGAAAGAAAGCGAGATGGTTGATTACTTCTTGCAGGCTCTGGAGCCGAATTACTTTGGTCACTTGGTGACGGCAATTGGCAAATCTTTTAATGAAGTTTTAAAGATGGGAGGCATGGTCGAGGAAGGGCTTAAATCCAATAAAATCATGAGCTATCCAGCGATCAAAGCCACCACTCAGGCCATCCAAAGCGGCACTAGGGTGTGCTCGGGAAAAAGAAGAAAGAAGAAATCGCAATAGTTGAGTCCGGAGCTTGGTCCAGATCTAGAGGCCCTTCACCCTACTACAACCAACCCCGACCCCACCATCAAAATTACCCATACACTCCATACATCCCTCGAAAACACTATTAACTACCTCCAGATCCACATTTTTCCATCCACTATGCTCAAACTTATACCCAACCTCCGGCTCACGCGTAATGGCATGCACCGGCTCTCCAAAACTCATACCCAACTCCACAAAACACCTATCCACCCCTAAGAGCCCATAGAAATCCCCCCAGAGCAGGTCACCGACCAAACCCAGCCTTCAAAAATGAGAGATTACAGAAGCAAAAGTCTTTCACTCCATTGGGAGAATCATATACCACTCTTTTTCACAAATTGAGGCAGTTAGGTCTGTTGAATCCAATTGAGCTCAAAATGCCAAACCCCCTTCCTAGAAATTTGGACCACCCAATAAGCTGTGAATACTATTCGGGGGCCCCCAGACATGATACAGAGAAGTGTTGAAAGCTAAAGACAGCGGTGCAGGAGCTCATTGACACTCAGCGGATCGAGGTTCAGTCCCCAGATGCACCAAACATTAACCAGAATCCATTGTCGGCTCACCACGAGGCCCACATGATTGAATTGATACACAAGGTAGGGGGCAGAAGAAGACTTCGCAAACCATAATGATGATCAGGGCTAGTGAGCACAGGCCAAATGAGAAATCAACTAGTGGAAGGACATTGATCAAGGTGGAGGAAACAGTTAGTGAACCAGTTGTGGTGATACAGAAAGATTTTTCAAGCAATGTTGCAGTTAAACGAGAACCGGTTATGGTGGAAAAAGAGCCTTCAAGCAGTGTTGCAGTAAAGCAAGAACTAGCTAAAGTGGTGGTGTCGGGAGCAGTTGCCAAGCCCGTTGTGATCGTTAAAGGTGCTCGCATGGAGCCGGTTATTATCAAGCTAGTGATTCAGTTACCAATAATCAGTGAGAAGGTCGTTCCATGGAATTACGGTCAGGTGACAGTAATGTATAAGGGAAAGGAAGTTAAAGAAGAAGTTTGTTAAACTCATGGGCTGACTCGTTCAGGAAGATGTTTCGCCCTTGTGGAATTGAGAAGAGCTAAAATTGCTAAAGGTAATCCAGCGCCCGTAAAGAAAGCCGTGACTGAAGAAGAGGCAGAAGAATTCTTGAAGATGATGAAGGCGCAAGATTACTCCATTGTAGAACAGTTGAGGAAGACCCCGGCACAGATCTCATTGCTGTCATTATTGATCCATTCAGACGAGCATCGCCGGGCATTGATGAAAATTTTGAATGAAGCCCATATTCCGGATAAGATCTCTGTGAACCATCTGGAGAAAATAGCAAATAAGATTTTCGAGGTCAATAGGGTTACATTCTCTGATGATGAGCTGTCGTTGGAAGGCACTGAGCATAATAGAGCAATATACCTCACGGTGAAATGCGAAGACTCTGTGGTCACCCGGGTGCTGATTGACAATGGGTCCAATGCAAACATCTTCCCTCTCTCCACCCTGGACAAGCTGAAGGTGGACAGTGAGAATCCACAAGAATAGCATTTGCGTGTGAGGATTTGATGGAGGAGGAAAGGATACAGTAGTGGACATAGTGTTAGAACTGACGATAGGACAGGTTTAATTTACTATAGAGCTCCAGGTGCTCGACGTGGCTGTTTCTTACAATCTCTTGTTGGGTTGACCCTAGATTCATGCAGCAAAAGCAGTGCCATCTACCTTGCATAAGATGGTCAAATTCGAGTGGGACCGGCAGGAAATTGTGGTGCATGGGGAAGATAGTTCATGTAATACCATTATGTCTGTTATAGAAGCTGAGGACGACAAAGGTCCATGGGTTTATCAAATCTTGGACAAAGTATCAGTTGAAAAGATCCCGGAAGGGGAGTGTATTTATGTGCCAAAGGTAGCTGCTGCATCCGTCATGGTGGCCTCAGAAATGTTAAAGATTTCATACCGAGCAAAGGTTTGGGTGTTGATCTTCAAGGCATTGTGCAGCCAGTTTCTCTTCCCAAGAATCTGGATACTTTTGGTTTAGGGTTCAAACCCACATCCACGGATGTAAGGCGGGCCCGCAAAATGAAGAAGAGGGCATGGGTCCTTCCCAAGCCAATCCCACGACTGTCCAGATCATTCGTCAGGCCGGGTATCATAAAGCAATTGTTGTCAAAAGTTTTTGAGTCATTGATTGGTGCTGATGGAGACTTGGACAAAGGGTTAGAAAGGTTGTTCGCTGAGGTTAACATGGTTGAGGCCGGGGAAGGGTCAATCAAGGCAAATGTGCAGTTCATCGGACCACGTGCAAAAGTCAACAACTGGGAAGCTACTCCTCTTCCTACTCGGAGGGAGTCTTGGTAGTGGGTTTTGATTTTCTTTTGTTGTCTGGATTATTCCAGGGTTTGTAATTCAGATATTATGTTCCATCCAATTGGATGTGTTAAAACCCTGTTATCTTTATATTTAATGAAATGCAATTGTCTTTCTTTCTTCATTCCTAATTTTGTTTCCGTTTTTTGTTTCTTTTCTGTACAGTTCTTTTTATGCTGATATCAATGACATGACATGCATAAGGAATCTTCGGCCCGATTTTAAAAGCCAATATAACTTAGAAATAATAATACAAGAAATTGAGTGTGATGATGAGTTGGAATATGATGATGACGAGGCCTATGAAGAAATTAGTAAGGAATTAAGCCACTTTGAGGAAAAACCCAAACCTAACCTAAATGACACTGAAGCAGTTAATCTAGGGGACCAAGATAATGTCACTAAAATAAGTGTTCATCTGGAACCACAACTCAGAAAGGAGATAATCAAAGCATTGTTCGAATGCAAGGATAATTTTGCATGGTCGTATGATGATATGCCAGGTCTAAGCACTGATTTAGTGGTCCACAAATTGCCCACTGACCCAGCACTCCCTCCTGTCAAGCAGAAGATGAGAAAGTTTAAAACGGACATAAGTGTAAAGATCAAAGAAGAAATCACTAAGCAGTTCGATGAGAAAGTCATTCGGGTCACACGGTATCCCACCTGGTTAGCTAATGTTGTGCCTGTGCCAAAGAAGGATGGCAAGACCAGGGTATGTGTTGATTATCGGGATCTTAACAAGGCAAGTCCAAAAGACAATTTCCCACTATTGAACATCCACATATTGATTGATAATTGCGCCAAACATGAGATTAGTTCTTTTGTGGATTGTTACGCGGGGTACCACCAGATCTTAATAGATGTGGAGGATGCAGAAAAGACGGCATTCATCACGCCGTGGGGAACACACTGTTATTGGGTCATGTCATTTGGTTTGAAAAATGCTGGGGCAACCTATATGAGGGCGATGACAACAATATTCAATGATATGATACATAAGGAAATTGAGGTGTACATGGATGATGTGATCGTGAAGTCTAGAAAGCAGTAAACCGAGGTGATGAGTTCGCTAGGGAGATTGAACTATATCAGCAGATTCATTGCTCCACTCACGACAACTTGTGAGTCAATCTTCAAACTGTTAAAGAAAGACGTTGCGGTCAAGTGGACAGATGAATGCCAGGATGCTTTTGATAAGATAAAGAGTTATTTGTCAAACCCACTCGTGTTGGTCCCGCCATAACCAAGGAGGCCTTTGATTCTATATTTGACGGTTTTGGATAATTTATCTGGCCGTTAATAGGGCAGTATGATGTTACTGGAATAAAGGAGCAAGATATCTATTACCTCAGCAAGAAATTCACATCTGACGTGGTTAAGTATACTCATCTTGAGAGAACATGTTGTGCACTAACTTGGGTTGCACAGAAGCTAAAATATTACTTCTCATCTTATACCACCTATCTCATCTCTCGGTTGGACCCGTTGAAGTACATTTTTCAGAAGCCCATGCCCACAGGGAGGCTTGCAAAGTGGCAGATCCTGCTTATAGAATTTGACATTGTCTACGTGACCCGGACTGCAATGAAAGCACAGGCCTTGGCGGATCATTTGGCTGAGAATCCAGTTGATGAGGATTATGAACCTTTGAAGACTTATTTCCCTGATGAAGAGGTGATGCACATTGATGAGTTGGAACAAGTTGAGAAGCCGGGATGGAAACTTTTCTTTGATGGGGCTGCCAACATGAAAGGCGTGGGGATAGGAGCAGTACTTATTTCTGAAACAGGGTAGCACTACCCTGTTACAGCTCAGCTTCGTTTCTATTGTACTAACAACATGGCAGAATATGAGGCATGTATCTTGGGTTTGAGGTTAGCTGTAGATATGGGTGTCCAGGAAGTCTTGGTCATGGGTGACTCGGACATACTGGTGCACCAAATTCAAGGAGAATGGGAAACACGAGACTTGAAGCTTATACCATACCGACAATGTTTGCATGATCTTTGTCAAATGATTCAATCAGTAGAGTTCAGGCACATTCCAAGGATTCATAATGAGGTTGCCGATGCGCTGGCCACTTTGGTGTCAATGTTGCATCATCCGGATAAGGCTTATGTGGAACCTTTGCAGATTCAGGTCCGTGATCAGCATGCTTATTGTAATATGGTTCAAGAAGAATTTGACGGTGAGCCGTGGTTTCATTACATCAAGGAATATATTAGCATGGGGGTGTATCTGGTACATGCCACAAGTGACCAGAAAAGAACGATTCGACGGTTGGCAAGCGGGTTTTTCTTTAGTGGGGGAGTATTGTAAAAAAGAACTCCAGATCTCAGGTTGTTAATATGCATTGATGCGAGACAGGCCACATCTATCATGACTGAGGTACATTCCGGAGTTTGTGGACCACATATGAGTGGTACATTCTGGCAAAGAAAATCCTTCGAGCGGGGTATTACTGGCTTACTACGGAGCGGGATTGCATCAGTTACGTACGCAAATGTCATCAGTGCCAAGTGCATGGAGACTTGATTCATCCTCCACCATCAGAATTACACACAATGTACACACTGTGGCCTTTTGTTACATGGGGCATGGAGGTCATTGGGCCAATTGAGCCAGCAGCGTCGAATGGGCACGGGTTCATTTTGGTGGCTATAGATTATTTTACCAAGTGGGTAGAGGCCAAAATGTTCAAGTCCGTAATCAAGAAAGTTGTGGTGGATTTTGTGCATTCAAACACTATCTGTTGGTTTGGGATATAAAAGGTGATCATTATAGTCAATGGAGCTAATATCAATAGTCATTTGATGAAAGAGACATGTGAGCAGTTCAAGATTACCCATCGCAATTCTACCCCATACTGCCTTAAGGCGAATGGTGCAGTCGAAGCGGCCAACAAGAATATAAAGAAAATACTTCGGAAAATGGTAGAGGGTTCTAGACGGTGGCATGAAAAGCTGCCTTTTGCATTGTTGGGGTACCGCACCACTGTTCGAACTTCAGTAGGGGTAACTCCCTTATTCATTAGTGTATGGCATTGAAGCTGTGATACCCGCAGAAGTGGAGATCCCATCCCTTCGAATTATCGCGGAGGATGAGATTGATGATGATGAATGGGTAAAAACCCGCTTGGAACAGTTGAGTTTGATCGATCAGAAAAGATTGGCATCAGTGTGTCATGGCCAACTGTACCAACAAAGAATGGCAAGAGCGTACGACAAGAAAGTGAGTCCGAGGAAGTTTGAAGTGGGACAGTTAGTGCTGAGACGTATTTTGCCTTATTGGGCTGAAGCAAAAGGAAAGTTCGCCCAAAAATGGCAGGGGCCATTTGTTGTAACCAGAGTGTTGTCTAATATGCACTATATTTGACAGATGTGGAAGGAAAATGTGTAGAAATGGCTATCAATTTCGATGCGGTCAAAAGATACTTTGTATGATTTCTTTGTTTGATTGTACTTGTTTGTATTTGGCATATTTTGAAGATTGAAATGACGAAGGCATTTTGTTCTGCTATCTAAACACTTTATCCCTTGTCATCCCTTTGAGCCTTGTTTATTTTTTTTCATAACCCGCTTTCGGAATCAATGGCATAATTCAAAAATGCAAGTGTGAAGGATAAGTAAGTGCAAAAGAAAAAGGGAGGAAGAAAAGAAAAAAAGAGAAAGAAGAAAGAAGAAAAGAAAGAAAGAAAAAGAAAAGAAAAGAAAAGAAAAGAAAGTAAAATGAAAAAGAAAGGAAAAGACGAACAGAAAACAGAAAAGAAAAGAAGAGAAAGAAAATCACAACAAGGTAATTTCTATGACGTGAACTACGTTCGACTTGATCCCGAAAGGGTACGTAGGCAGCCTCTATTTGAGGTTCAGTCACACCAAAACAAAATCCAGAAGTCCCCAAGCAAGAAACTGGGGCAGAAGTTGTGTTTGTTGTGAAAGATCTAATTCCGAAAGTTGTAATTTTAACCCATTTTGAATCGTTTTGAGCCTTTTATACCCTTCTTTTCTAACCCATCCAAAAGTCCATGTTACGGTCCAAAGAAAGACCTTCCGATCGGTCTTCAAGAAATGCCAAGTCAAGCAGGTAAAGGTAATCCATGTCGGGGGAAACACTCTGGTGCAAGCAGGAAAGATAAAAATGAGAGAGTCTTATTGGTGAAAACCCTCACGGGCACCGTAAGGCGACGGGGCTGAGAGAAATAAAAATGAGAGAGTCTTATCGGTGAAAACCTTAACAAGCACCGTAAGGCGATGTGAGTTGAGAAAAAATTGAAATGAGAGAGTCTTATTGGTGAAAACCCGCACGTGCACCTTGAGGCGAAAGTGAGTTAAGAATAAACAGATGAGGGAGGTCTGTTGGTGGAAAACTATTTTGAGGCACCGCAGGATGAACAAGGTCAAGGTTTGGGTAAAGTGATCAAGTTATGGAAATTTTGAGGCAACAAGGTATGGCAATTGGAAGGTGATTAGTTGGAAGATTGGGCTGATTAGTCCGAAATGCATGTCATGACCATTGGTACCAGCTGTTCCGGTCAGATAAGTTCCTTTTCTTTCTCTTTTTAGCAGTCATCCGGTTTTGGATTCTTCGTATCCTTAACTCATAAAATCATTGCATTTCATTTTCTTTTGGGGTTTATCTGTCTAAAGATGTTTCAATGTTAGTTCAAAGCAATTGAAAAGGATTTCAAAGCTCACAACCAATTCCCAAAATTGCAAAGCACAGCGTGGTCAGAACATGTTAAAGATAGCATGATAAAAGATGGAATATAAGGAATCAACAGAAGTTGCATCAGTGTAATGATTGGGTAATGTTGTGGGAAATGAAAAAGTCAGATAAAGGGGTCAGGGGTGTGAAACAACAGCGTGGGTATAGAACACTTGGGTTGTTAAAAGTCATGTGGTTTGAAAGTCATTCAGAAAGTCAAGCAGTTCAGGGTCAGTTCAGGGAAGTAGGTCAAAGCAAAACGTGGCCGCGGGGACATCCTCAACAAGAATGCCATCAACTAACCACTGTTTTAAATTGACAAAATTTTCTTTGATTGAAACAAGGGCAGAAAATTTGGTTGTTTCGGAGGAACTCTCCGTAAGGGGAAAACCAGTATTAATCAGGTTTGACCGTAAAGTGGGGTTTCATTAAAATACAAGATAATCATAAATAGCATAGGGGAATATAAGTTGGTGTCAAAGTTCGCATGATTAAGATAAGATTTAATTAGGAGTTGTCAGGACCTTCCTGGATAATAGGACTTAGCTTTCAAACTCTTAGTAATAGTTGGCATAATGATCCAGCTAACACTCACCCATGTACCCAACTTCCAAACTGGGGCAGAAAATTTTCTTTGTTTTGTCTATTTTGTTGAAATCAGGAGCCCTCCTGGAGAACAGAGGCATATAATTCAAGATTGAGCAGTCAGGAGCCTGCCTGGAGAACAGAGGTGTTACAATTCAAGTTTTAGTCTTCAAACTTTTATTAACGTCTGGTAATATGTGCCCAGCTATCAAACTGGGGAAGAAATTTTCCTTGTTTTTGTCTATTTTGTTGAAATCAGGCGCCCACCTGGAGAACAAGGGAATACATTTCAAGTTTAGCAATCAGGTGCCCACCTGGAGAACAAGGGAATATATTTCAAGTTTAGCAATCAGGCACCCGCCTGGAGAACAGAGGCATATATTTTCAAGTTTTGAAGTCAGGAGCCCGCCTAGAGAACAGAGGCATATATTTTCAAGTTTTGAAGTCGGGATCTCTCCTATCACGACCCAAAATCCACTAAGGGTCGTGGTGGAGCCGGACATCTCTGTCAAGCCAGCCAACTAAATTATCAATTAATTCCTCTTTTATTACTTTTAAAAATCTAAGGTTTTTCCTTCTATTTTCATAAATAAAAGTTCACATCTTGAATTCAAATTTAAATAATAACAATTAGTACAAATCCGTTGAGACCCATCCCAAAAATCCGGTGTCACAAGTACATGAGCAACTACTGATAAGAGAAATAAAATACAACATCCGTCCAGAATACAATGGACAGAAAGTAAATACAGTACACTAGAAGGGACTACCCTAGTTGCGGTCGCCTCGAATGATGCAGCTCACCTAGTCCCAACGTCATCCATGCTGCTACGCCCAATAGGCTGCTAGAGGTGTATATACCTGTGCAACAAAAATGCACAGAATTGTAGTATGAGTACGTAATCAACGTGTACTCAGTGAGTATCCCGCCTAATCCCGAAGGGGTAGAGACGAGATGGCCAACTCCGACACTCACTAGAGGTCAATTAGCAATATTCTATAAGTGCGAGGATAATCATGGATTTGTATAGAAGTTCTGATTACGAAGCCAGAAAAAAAAAATAGGTAAACACCTTCAACAATAAATCAAGGCTTCTAAAGTCTGTTCTTTATTATCTTATCAATTTATCTCAAGCCACGTAGGGCCAATTCCACATTTACAATTTTCAAGTAACAGATAAACATGCGCAAATCATGCCGAGGTCGACGGCCCGCTCCAACAGAAATGTAAATTGTGCACTGGCGATGGTCGAGCGGCACGGACCATAGATGCATCTATTCTCACCGAGGCGTTCGGCTCGTTCTATAAATAAACATATATCCTGCTCGCGAATCATCCATGCGACGCAGGCACACATAAAATACATGCTCAATCAGTCAAATAAGAACTTATCGGGGAATATTTATTCAAATAAAACCAATTCTCCTTTAACAACTTAAGAAATGAAGTTTAATCCTTTTACAAATTTATTTACAAATTTGATGTGAGTTAAGCAATTCAAGCTACCAATGGATTCACAATTAATCCACATACAACATGCTTTTGGGTCCTAACTACCCGGACAATAGCATACTAGTAGCTATGCACGGACTCTCGCCACCTCGTGCGTACGTAGCCCCCACAAATAGGAGCAAATAATAAATTACTTCACCTATGGGGTAAATTCCCCCTCACAAGATTAGAAAGGAGACTCACCTTGCTCCGGAGATCCACAACCGGCATTCTACATTCTTACGAAGGCTCCAATTGATGCACCACGCTCCAAGACTAGCCAATGGTTACGCAAATCCATTAATATATGCTCAAATATTCATTACAAACTAATTTATAGAAATTCCTAACCCCGATTGAAAAGTTGACCAAAATTCCCTCGGGCCCACGTGCCCGGAATCCAAAACTTTTCGAAGATAAAGTTTACCCATGACCTTAGGAACTCAAATATAAAATCTTCTCTTAATTCCATATTCAAAATCGTGGCTAAAATCCAAGAACACAATATTTCTAGGTCTTTCTCTAACCCTCAATTTTCTACCCATTTTCATACCAAAATCCATACATAATTAATGTATTTAACTCATAATAGGTAGAAATAACTTACCTTAACATTGTTGATGTAAAATCTCTCTTGAATCCTCCCAAAATCGCCAAAGCCATGAGAAATGAGAGAGAAAATGGCCAAAATCCGACTTCTAAAACAATGCTTATGCCTCCAGACATTTCCGCTTCTGCGGTGACATTATCGCTTCTGCGAAAACCGCTTCTGCGGAAACCGCTTTTGCGGTTTTGGGCCGCTTCTACGGTTACTTCCTCTCTTCTGCGGAGCCGCTTCTGCGGTCTAACTTCCGCAGAAGCGGAAATACCAGCAACCAGCAACACCAGCCTTCCCAAAAATCCATTTTTCGATACGTTAACCACCTGGAATCCACCCGAGGCCCCCGGGACCCCAACCAATCATACCAACCAATCCCATAACACATTAAGGACTTGCTCGAAGCCTCAAATCTCATCAAACAATTCTAAAACCATGAATTACACCCCAATTCGAGCTTTATGAACATTGAACTTTCCAACTTCTATTTCTGATGCTTAAGCCTATCAAATCACGTCCGATTGACCTCAAATTTTGCACACAGGTCATATTTGACATTAAGGACCTACTCCAACTTCCGGAATCGGATTTCAACCCCGATATCAAAAAGTCAACTTCTGGTCAAACTTCTCAAAAACCTTCAAATTTCTATCTTTAGCCAAATGGCTCCAAAATGACCTACGGACCTCCGAATTCACTTCCAATCGCTCCCCCAACTCCATAATCACCATACAGAGCTATCCACAGTCTCGGAATCCCAAATAGACATTGATAACACTGAAATGCTCTTCAAGCCAAACATATAAAATTTCTTCTAAAATTCTAACTTCCTCAATAGGCACCAAAATTCTCTCGGGTTATCCAAAACCCGAACCGGGCATACGCCCAAGTCTGAAATCATCATACGAACCTGCTGGAACCTTCAGATCCTGATTCTGAGGTCATTTACTCAAAAATTCAATCCTAGTTCATTCTTTCAACTTTAATCTTCTCAAAGGAGAATTTTCATTTAAATTTAACATGGATCTTCCTGAATTTAAATTCTGACCCTGCGAACAAGTCACAATACCTGAAATGAAGCTGCTCATGGACTCAGACTGCTAAATGACGCGCTAGGGCTCAACCGGTCGGGTCGTTACATTCTCTCCCACTTAAACATACGTTCGTCCTCGAACGTGCTGAGAACTACACTGGAGTAGTCTGAAATCACTATTTAGCACCTCAAGCACCTTCCCATGCTATCACAACTCGGTTGAGCACATTAGCTCGATAAGTTCTGAAGATACTCCATTTTATTCAAGCAATTAAGCCTTAGAGCCCAATTCCAACATCCGGAATTTTATGCCAGGCCTGTTTCCAACATACGATCACCGTATCAATCACTATACGTTGTACTCAAACATG
>MU664876.1:0-24182 GCA_026770625.1 Nicotiana glauca
AGATAAAATGTACGTTGGTGCTCGGCAAATATGGTCGGGTGCTAGTCATGGCCCTCCAGTTTGGGTCGTGACACTTAAGCTAATCCAAGTATTATCTTGTAGTTTATCATCCTAACAACTTAACCAACATACAAGCAAGCTTAGCACAATTTGTAGGCTGTTATAATCACCTTATAAAGTATCAAAAACTTGGAATTTCAGAAAAATACAGCCCACAACAATCCTCAATGACAACGCAACCTCAAAGAGGTGTTGTTCTTCACTCGAACTAAGTTTTGATGTTGAAATATGGTGTAATCACTTTGGAATCACTTCAAACCCGTGTGTTATCTATTTAGGAAGGTTAGGAGAAGTTTGGAGACTAAGTTGAGTTGAAAATGAGTTAAAATAGGCGTTCAAATCGTTTATAAAGTAAAGTAGGTCGACCACCGCCTAAGTGGGTCCCATTGGGAGCTGCTTGTACAGTCTCGCGAAAATACGAATATCTCTCTACTCCGATGTCGTATCAATAAACGGTTTAATGAGTTAGAAAATAGACTCATAGATATTCAATGTGGTAGGTATATAGTCTCATAATTCCAAGAATATTTGGAGAAAATCTCAGCTATATTTGACCTAGTATTCAGCATATTTATGAATGTAACTTGTGATGACATTTGCCAACGTTTGTTCTACAACTTGCTTTCCTTCAAAATGTAGAAAATGAATATCATACGTCTAAAATAACTCATAGAATAACCTCCTTATAATATTAATAACCCTAGTCTCACCCCAAAGTCATGTTATAATTTTCCAAACTTGTCGACTTTCGACGAAACATATTTTCTTCAATTGGTTTAGCTTCTAAGCTTTCCAACCTTCTTGGTACTCATTATTCATGATCTTAAATATGTAACCTCCAATGTAACATGATTAACTTACTTTAATTTCTTCCAAATGTAATCTTATTTCTGAGGTTACATCAATTGACTTACGACGTACTCTCATGTACAAAAAAATGGGGTGCAACAATTGTAATATTATTTATGCATAAGTATGTTCCATATGGATGGTATATGAATGTGTAGGGGGATAATGAAGGCTAGCCTATGGACGGTCTATGAAACACATAGGTAAGATAAAGGTTGGCTATGGACGGTTCCATGAGTATGCATATACCGACCTGAATATTTTGAGTAATACGGACAGTCTGTATTGCTATGTTTACGTGCCACCAGATAGTAATGCTGTAGTATGCCTTACGGATGGTCTACCTTGCTACGTGTAAGAGTCATATTTTATTCTTATAATAAGTAACAAAGGCAATGCAACAAGAGATCGTTGAGCAAGAGTTGATAGAAATAGGTTCGAATCTTATGATAGATGAGTTTTCCAACCAAATTGAACGACCAAGTTGTCTAAGTGATAGCGATATAGTAAGTAGATCTATGGTATGTGGTAAGATCACTCTTATTCTTATCATTAAGTAGAATATTTTTGTATTAATTCATATTTTTCATTGTTTAGAATTTATTTATTTGTATTGTTCTCTATCTTACATACTTGGTACACCTCATTGTACTACCATCCCATTGTTGGGGAGCTGCACTTCATGTCTGCAGGTGCAAGTAATCAGTTTGATGAGCCCTCAAAGTAGAAATTATTAATATTCAGCGGGAAATTGGTAAGACACCATCTCTTCCGAAGTATAGCCAAGTCTAGAGGCCATGATATCGGATTTTGTTGTAGACTTACCAGTAGGCCAGGTCCCTATCTTGGTGATATTTTTATGTTAGATATTCTTAGAGGTTTTGTAGACACAGGTTCAGTATGTTAGTAGCCTTGTTGTCCCTCTTTTATATTTGATTTCTAGGTTGTCTGGTATTGACACTCATAGTGGCATCCTATGCCCGAACATGTATTGATGTTTTGAGTATGATGGCTAGTTCATATGATTCTTGGCCGCCTACGATATATTGTGAGTTGTGGCCATGATGTCCTATGTATGTTCGGGGTTACATCCAACATTCAAGAGTTGCAAAGTGGTTTGCTCGGGCCAGTACGACACCCGAGTACCAGCCATGCCTTACCTAAGTTGGGGTGTGAAAATTATAATATATTTCCATACTTTGTTTCTAGGCCACCTTTCTTATGTGCTCTAAGTCTCTGTGTCCGTCAAGCGGCTCATATTTGACTAGCAACACTTCGTTGTTTGTTTCTTCATCTGCTGAGAAGTATCTCATGGTAGGTTCTCCAACTTATATCGGGATTAGGGCTTCTGCTTCGTATATGAGAGAGAAAGGTGTCTCTCTCGTTCTAGACTTGGCCATTGTCCAGTATGCCCATAGCACTACCGGTAACTCTTAGGGCCATTTACCTTTGGATGTTTCAAATATTTTTTTGAGGTTTTGAATAATCACTTTGTATGTCAACTTCTCTTGGCCATTTGCACTCGGATGGTATGGCAAAGATGTGGTTCTTTTGATTTTCAAATCCTTAAGGAATTGTATGACCTTTGTGCCTATGAATTGTGGCCCGTTGCCGCAAGCTATCTCTATTGGTATAACAAACCTACAAATTATGTTCTCCCATAGGAAATCAATCACTTCACGCTCGCTAATATTTTGCTAAGGATCTGCTTAAACCTTTTTAGAGAAGCAAACAGTTAAAATAAAAATAAACCTTACCTTGATGGGAGTTGGTGGTAGTGGTCTGACTATATCTATCCCCCATTTCACGATTGGCCATGGCGACAATACCGAATGCAATATATCTGCCGGTTGCTGTACTAGTGATGCAAGGCATTGGCACTTATAGCATCTCTAAATGAATTCCTTAGCATCTTATTCCATCCGAGGTAAATACTATCCTACCCTAACTAACTTTAACACTAATGAGTCTACACCTGAGTGATTCCCACAGAATCCTTTGTGAACTTCTCTCATGACATAATTGTCCTCGGAGGCTCTTAAGCATCGAGCCAACGTGCTTTGGAATGAATTTTTATACAAGTGACTTCCCCAGAAGCTGTAGTAAGCTTCTATGGTGTGGAGTGCTCGGGATGCCTTCGGGTCTTCAGGTAGTTTGACGTGCTCAAGGTAGTCAGTGATTTTATTTCTCCATTCTAGACCAAGTTGGTCACATTTACTTCATAATATCCCACCACATCAAATACCTAATGCATAAGCTGTACGACCGTAACGGAATATGATCCATTCATTTTAGTAGACGAGCCCAGATTGGCCAGTGCGTATGCTTCTATGTTATTTTCTCTCGGGATGTGGGTGATTGACTATTCCCTAACTATACGAGCAAATTTTGAACTTTCACCAAATATTGCTGCATGCGTTCCACTTTGGTGTCAAAGATCATGTATACCTGGTTTCCACCATTTGGGAATCATATTTGATTTCAATGACCTCGGAGTTTTGTGCCTAGGCCAATTCTAGTCTTGCAATCAAAGCCTCAAACTCGGCTTCACTGTTAGTTAAGGGAACAGTTTTTAGGGCCTGCCTCAAGGTTTCTCTGGAGGGCGTAGTTAATACTACTACGAGATTGGATCCTTTCACGTTGGAAACTCCATCCATGAACAAGGTCCAAACCCTTGATGCCATTTCCGACACCTCACCGCTTCTTTGGTGGCCAAAATTTGTGATTTAATGGCAGTTTTGGGTTTGTACTTGATGTCAAATTCACTCATTTTGACTGCCCCTTTGCGACACCAGGAAACCTAAAATTTTACCAGAGCTGATGCTGATTGCACACTTCACGGGGTTAAGCTTCATGTTGTGCTTCCTTTACCAACTCCATATCATATATGTAATCTTCTATTGTTTTCACTATTTTCATTTTGAACATTTTGCTCACGGTCCTCTAATAATTAGCTATGACATTCTTTAGCCCGACAGGCATCACATTGTAGAAATATGTGCCAAAGTTTATTATGAATGAAGTCCTTTCTTGATCCTCCGGGATCATTTTGATTTGGCCGTACTCGGAATAGTCATCGAGGAAACTCATCAACTTGTTCCCCACCGTCGCATCAATCATTTGATCAATGTTTGGCAATTTGAACGAATCTTTTGGGCATGTATTATTCAGATCCATATAATCTATGCGCATGTGGAATTTATTATTCATTTTTTGAACTGCTACTATGTTAGCTAGCCAGTCATGATACTTCACCTCCCAGATTGAACCAATATCAAGCAATCGGGTTAACTCTTCTTTGACAAGACTGTTTCTGATCACTGTGATCCGATGCTTCTTTTTCCTTACCGGAGTGATGCCGGGATACACGCTTAACTTCTGCACGGCTACCTCTAACTAAATAACTATCATATCTATATTCGACTATGCAAAACCATCAACATTAGTTTTAAGAAAGTTTATAAATCTTGACTTGAGCTTAGGGTTTAATCTTGTCCCCAAGTGGAACTTCATCTTTAAGAACTTATCGAACAATGCAATTTGTTCGAGTTCTTATGCCGTGTATTTGGTTGCGTGTGTTTCTTGCGGTACCTTATAGGATTCCGATGAACCCTCGCCTTTATCGATTTTATCTGGTTCGTTAGCAGGCGTCAGATCCTGTAATTGCTATTCTACGTGTTCCTTCCTTTTACTGCTGGAAACCGAGATCATGTTAATCTCCCTTGCCTCCGTTGGATCCCCTCTTATTTGTTTAGTTCCCTCTGGAGTTGATAGTTTCAGAAGTTGATGGTATATTGACTGTAGAACCTTCATCTCATGTAGCCACAGTCTGCCAAGAATAATGCTGTAGCCTTTGTCACCATCTACTACTTCAAACAAGGTAGTCTTCATGACCCGTTCGACATTTGTGGGCAGTTGGATCTCCCTTCGAATTGTCATACTTGCTAAGTTTAACACAGTGAAGAGCTTTGTGGCCAGAATGATGCTTCCAGTTAGCTTGGTTTATTCCTGCATCCACAGAAATACGTTTAATATTAAAATCTAAAACATTAAGATAAATTACCATGGTATAGTTGTGCGGTAGTAGGAGTCCATCGACGTCCTCCTCTATAAAGGTGATATCGTCCTCGACAACTTCCCGGAGTCTCTTACTATGAGTCACTAATACCTTTTGTCTTTTTTGTTATAGAAAAGGTTAAACCATTAACCCCCCCCCCCCAAAATTATGTTGATCGTTAGTCGAGGTAAATCTTCTCCTATTTTCCAGGGTTTTGTGTTATCCTAGTTGCGGCCGTATTTATTTTTAGCGTGATCACTTAACAACTCTCTTAGATGTCTATTTTTTTAGCAATGTCGCCACCTCCTCGCACAAATGCCGGTAGTCCTGAGTTCAATGGTTGTTAGTCCCATGATACTCACACTACAAATTAGGATTACTTTGAGTAAGACCGGATCTCATAGGCCTCGAAAATTATGCTTCATTAATGTTCCTCATCACCAATACTGGCTCTACCATGGTGATATTGAAATTATACTCGAACACTCTGGGGTAGGTGGGATCCCGAGAGCCTGATATCTCCTTGTCCTGCAATGATCTGTTATTCTAGACACGATCAATTCTCAAATTAGTAGAGAACTAGTTCGCCGACCAAAAATCTCTGCCGCATCATTCGACCCCTTCGTAGGGAAAAACCGGCCCTTATAGGAATGCCAATCTGCATTAAAATCATCTTTTTACTTATCCTTGTTCTTCGCTCGATCCTGACCCTTGGTTAATGCCAGCAAACTGAGCGGGTCATCTTCTATTCTTATGCTTGACTTGTAGAGATTGTGGATATCTGCCCTTTTAGTTTCCTAGAACTCAAGCAGGCTTACTTTTTTTTTTTCGAGATGTGTCAAAGATCCTCAAGTTCAACCTATTCGTAAATGCCTTAGCTTCCCATTCATCTGGCACGACCAGTAGCAGCATCATTTCCTTCTAAAACCAGGTCACGTGCTCTCGTAGTAATTTAGACTCTCCTTGCGCAATTTTGAATATGTAGGCCTTTCATGTCTGTACCTTCCAGGCCCTGGCATGGTCCTTAATGAAAGAATCCGCGAGCATCTCGAAGGAATCTATTTAGTGCTCGGGTAAACGTGAATACCATGCCAGGGCCTCCTTCGTAAGGGATTTCTAGAATTTCTTCAACAGGACTTACGCAATCTCGTGCAGAGCTAAGTCCATTCCTTTCACCATCGTTCTGTAGGTGATGATGTGGTCCTGAGGATTCGAGTTCCCATTACATTTTGGTATGTCTGGTATTTTGAACCACTTCGGGATTAACTCTAGTGACGTGCTTGGTTTGAACTGCAATTGGGTGTATTGCTTTGAGTTCGGTCCCTTGAACACTGGCGGTGGCCCCATAGTGTTGTCCATTTGGGTGTTTATTCCGATCATAAACCCCATGAACTCGGTTTTAAAGGGATCCTTCCCATTGTTGTTACCAGAGTTGCTGCCATTCCCCCCAGCGTCCTTGAAGCCTACCTAACCCATCAGAGTGTTCTTATCAGCCCTTTGAGCTGTTTGATTTGCTGGAGCATAGAGAGGAGTTGGACCTCCTCCATTCATGTTGTTGGAAGCACCCAAAGATGCTTGCGTTAATTATACCATAGATTGGTCTTGCTGTGAGAGATGGCCAATGATGGCCTTTGTTATTCACTCAAGATCCTTACCGTTTCTATAACATGCTCGTCTTCGACTTCATCAGAAGTCACCTAATGTGTTGTGAATATTATGCGCCATGGATCAGCTTAGCTACGTCCTCCTTGTTGCAGGTGTTGCTGATCGAATCTTCGTGATGAGGCGGATTTTCGTGTGTCTTAACGTTGTGTCGATGTTGACATCGTTATCTGTCATCTTTTATGATTTTTTGCTAAGAAACAAATAATCAAACATAGTAGTAATAGATGCAAGGATCAACTCAATTACGCAACTGTCTAAGCCCCATTGTGGGGGCCAAACTATTTACCGTAAAATAATATAGTTAATTTTATAACATAATTTATAGACAAGCGAATCAATTTGATCTCAAAATGATAAAGAAATTAAATAAAACGTAAGACTTAGCATTGAAATCGCGATAAGACGACAAACTACTTGGATCTGGGAGCAAATTACTATTTATAGCTACACCTAGGGAACAAGGTCCTTGGATTAAGTCTCTCTTAAATAACAATTATGGGGGTCATTGTTGAACATATAACGGCAAGCTATGAATGAAAAAAATTCTCTATAGCAGATTATGCATTTAATACTGAAGAATATTCTTCATTAAATGTCATTGGGTGAAAAATATTCATTTGTCCTCGTTAGCAACGGGGTTTGCTCGATGTCAACAGAAGATGTTATACTCGGTCTTGGTTCACACTTGCTTCGTCTTCCGCATGTCCCCAGTTCCACATGTCCCTCTATTATTCGAGTATTTAATACGAATCGATTTTATCCCGTACCAAGTACTGATGATATTTATTAAGTATTTATTTATAGGGAGGTAAATGTGCAGTTTATTAGTATTTTTAAGAAATTATAATTTTTAATTCTTTGATAGTTAAGACATAATAGTCGATTTATATTTCATAGTAACTTTGACACTATTGCACTTTTTATACTTGTAAAAAACATTCTAGATATTTATTTCTTCAATTCTCTTTAATTTTCCTGAACTTTTAATGCATTTTGTATATTTTTTTGTGCTATTATACTATACTATTAATTTATGAATTAAAAATAATGATACGCAGAACTTATGCCCCATGTATTGAGACTTATGTCTGTCCCATATTAAGCAAAATGTCCCGTCTCAAGCCCCCGCTTATTAAGAAATTGCACCTAATCTCTATAAAATAAGCACTTATAACTTCCTAGAAGCTTGACCAAATAGCTACTCCACGCGTTTTAATTAATGTGACGTGGTTTGACTCGACACGAAGTTAGAAAAAAAATTAGTCTTTAAGTCTTAAAAGCTTTAACAATAAAAGTTTTTATTGGACTTTCAAGTTGTATGGTTATAAAAGCTTTTATTTAGGAGTAAAATGGATAAAATAATTAAATATATAAATATGCTACTATTTTTGGAACAAACTAATAATAAAATATGTTGCATAAACTGACAAAGAGAAAATACTAATTAAATTACAATCGAAAGCGTACACATTGTGGAATCTTATTGTCCCTAGAATTTTGTACTTTTGTTCAATTTTGTCCCCAAATTTGATATTTCACGGCATCAATTTCATCCTCAATCTATATTTGGTCCACTACTCCACAAGATCCACAATCCCAACCCCACCATAGTTAATTTCCTGCCACACCTGCCACTATTTTAGCATGGTTATTGGCTGAAAAGGACCAGAAGCAATATTTTAAGTAATAAACAATTTAAATACTTAATAAAGTTAAGAGTTCCTTATCTGCCAATCTAAAAAAAAAGCCTAATGTATAAAGTATTCGGTATTCGCGTAAGGATAAAAAAAATTTTGCACCTCTAAAGATATGATATAGATAGTCTACTCTAATATAAATATTAGCGATTACTTTCATGATTCAAACATATAAGGCTGTAATCTATATGTTATATGAAGCTAAATTTACGTTGCTCTAAGATTCCCACGTAGTTCTTTCCTTCTAGAACTAACTAGTTCTATTTTTGCCTCTCTCTAGTTAGAAAAATTTGGGTTCTTGCAAAGAACAACCTGCAGAGGCATATTTAGAATTTATACCATTAAAAAACGATAAAAGAATATTAATTAGAAATTAATTCATTTTTGGATAAATAACTAATATTTAACAAGTGCAGCATTCAGTCTTTGTGAAGCATGTATGTCATCAAATAATATTACACTAATATACATATAAAATATTTAATTTGACATAGAGATCATGAGTTCACATGCATAATTTATCTTATAAATTTTCCCCTGATTGCATGCATGTCATGGGTCCAAATGTTCCATTGGGCAGTAAGGTTTTAATTAAAATCTTAAATATTAAGCGAAACTAAAACATTTTGGATAAAATCAGTAGGTTCAGAAACAAATTTCATCAAGTTATCATTATCGGTTCAACGTCTATTTCAGATAACATTCATTTGTACTATATTAAGAGTGGAAAGCCCAAATCAAAAAGTTAAATTACCATTATACCCTATTAATAAATATTCATAATAATAATTAAATAAATATTTGAACAATATTAATTTATATTGTACCTTTTCTAAATAGTTGTGTTCTTTCATTAGTAATTAATTTGTAAGAAAACTACTTTGCCGTTAGAAAAGAACCATCACTTTTCCAAAATAACACGTTTTGGGCCTGCTTCCCAACCAATGCATCTGTTGAATTATTATCTTTTTAGAAAAAAAATAGAAGAACACAAGCGCAACTTACTAGTACATGAAGACAGCGCAAAATTGATAGAAATGGCACTAATGGATGCTTTAACCTATAAATGTGGCACTCATGTAATCATTTTACCATTTAATAGAAAAAATTTATATCATGGATTGGCATGGTTTGTTTTTTACTGTGAATTTTACCTTACAAGTTTATCAGTAGTTGAAGAAAAGGATGGAAATCCATGTGGATTGCATTTCATGTATTAATATTATGTCCTTCCTCTATGGGTTTTACAATGAAACGTATTCAAATGCATCAAAGAGAAAGTGGTTTTCTACAGATTTGGTCCAACGAATGTGTCTAATTATCCAATTTTCTCAATGAATGCGCCCCGTTAGAGTATAAACTATATATTTTTCTTGAAAATCTTTTTCTTTTTAAGAAAAGCTCGTGAGATTGAAAAAAAATTGCTGACCGAAATTTCTAAGTAAAAAGGATTAGTGGTTGAAAAATTTATGTGGTGGAATTCTACAAACTAATTACATGTGCATATTAGTTATTTATCTTCATTTACATATGGAGATTTAACAGACTTGGTGAGGGTGTAACACTGAAATAAAGAACTAGCAGTATTTTAGGTGTCGGAATTAATTCGCCAAAGTTGTTGTATAAAGAAGAAGATAGTCTCGATTATGCATTTGGTGAGTACATCATTTATTTTATAGGTTTTTTTGACCTTTTAAATTATTTCTTTTTAACTTTGTTCATATCGTATTATATTAATGTATTGTATTGTATCGTTCGATGAATACAATGTTTGGACAGATTGTACCAATTGACATTATTTTATAACATCATGCACCAGCAATATGAATAATAAACTTGCACTATTATAAAGAAAAATAATAATATGGGATAAAATTATTATATAAAAAGGTAGGATAAGTGATGAATAAAATTATTATTAATAATGAAGGGTGAGATGACAGAAAAATACAAGATAACGATGCGACCACACCAAATCGGTCGTTACATGATGACAGATTTAATGATATGATACAATAAAATTTAAGTGATAATCAAACAATCGTATTTAATGTAACAATACGATACAATACAATAGGTAACAACCATCCAAAAAAGCTGTGACAAGAGGTGAATGGTTGAGAAGGTATAGAAAGTTCTGCAGACAAAAAAGTCTTTCGGCTATGTTAGTTTTGATTATTGAGATAATAAAAAACACAATCTCAAGGCGACGACAAAACTTTAAAAGCTTAAGTATATTTTGTGTTGGTTATGCAGGGTTTTACTTTTTTAACTGCGCTTATTAATAATTTACTATCCTATGTTTTTTTTTTTTTTTTGAAGTCTTAACTTTTGTGAATGATAGAATAGACAACTTATAGAAGTGGTAGCTTTCGAAAAATCACTTAGTATTTCTTCATCATAAGTTACCTCAAAATATATCATGTCTAGATAATGTTATGCTTAGGAATAACACTTCTAATGGTTACAGTTATTATTATTTACTTGGAAAATGCAAATAATTAGTTGGCATATAAATACATCACATATATGAGGTTATGTGCGTTTTACTTTTAATAAGTAAAGTGATATGTAGTATATTACTTGAAAAGATGTATCACTACATTTAAAAATTGTTATGTAATTTTATGATTGTAAAATAAAAAGATATTCTTATTTAGACATTATTTTGTTTCATTAAGGTTGATGACCTTTAATAAATTTGATATCGTTCTTGTGACGGACAACATAATTTTTTTTTATTATTAGATTCCATGTTGAAATATGATAAATGTGTCTTAGATGCTTTTTATGACATGCTGAAATATGCATATAATCAAGCTACAGGGATATAACTTTGTGATTTACATATATAAGTATTAATTTGCGTGATTAAGCTTCTACAAGATTAGTATTTATTGAAATTCATGTGCTGATGATATATAAAATATGACTTATATAAAATATCTGTTAATTATTTCTAACCTCAACAACTATGTTTTTATTAATAAGAGTATAATTGAGCTTATAAAGTTACATTCTATGGTATAACGTCTTTGAGACTTATTTTCAGGTAATTTTAAAATGAGGATATGATAATATGTGAAATTGATTTTTAACGCATCGAGAAAAGGTGATACCAGCTTAGTTGATTGTGTACAACTATAAATTATAAGGATGACCAGAGTAAAAGGAATACCACTAAAAATCGTTTGTTTCTATTTAGATTTAGTACTTTAATTCTTCTTTTTCGTAGGTTTATACAATATCCGGTTATTTTGATCTAGACAAAAAAATGTCACATGACCATCCACGTTGATCATCCAAAGAAACTTGTGATTTTTTCCACGTATAAATATATGTCAAAGCTTTTTTTCAATAATTTTAATATTATTTTCCAACAGCGCATATATTCACGTGCAACACACGTGCCGAGAAGCTAGTAATTTAGAAAAGTTGGAACTCGCATTATTGTTCAGGCACGCACAGATTATCACGGCCCCAATCCCGGTCGTAATGGCGCCCAACACAATTGCTAGGCAAGCCTGACCATATAACACTCACAACCCAATCACACATCTCATTATCAATTTATAGCATTAAATTAACAGTTTAACAAGTCTATTAACCGATAATTTAAATAGAAACAGTATGAAACACTAACATAACAAACATCTCCCAAAGATCTGGGGTCATGAGTCTAGAGCCTATAATAATTCAGAGTAATAAATCCTCAATAATCCTGATGTTCTAAAATGCGAAAAGGTAAAAGGGATAGGGGAGGAGTCGGGTCCTGTGAATGTCAGGCAGCTACCTCGACAACTCCTGAGAAGCTCTGAAAACAGCAAATAGCTCCACTATGCTCCCGAGACACCTGAATCTGTACACATGGTGTAGGGAGTAAAGTGAGTACTTCCAACTCAGTGGTAAAAGACATATATAATGGTTGACAGGAAGAAATCCCGAAATATAACAGTGCAAAGCTATAATCAATAACTCTACACATTTAGCGATGGGACAACAACAAGTAATGGCAGATAAAATAGACAGATATCGATGCATGAATGCAATGCAATGCACATGACCACTGCGGTGCGCAGCCCGATCCATTTGGGTACCCGCGCTCACGGTGGGAGTTCAGACTCCGGAGGGGCTCCTATAGTCCAAGCGCAATATCATCGTAGCATTCGTTGCGGCGTGCAGCCCGATCCACACTCAGTCCAGATATATGCATGAAAGCCACACAGGCACAGTCAAGTTTTATCATTTTCAGTTCCAATTATTAGAAATTATAGATTAAGTGTTTAAAACTTTAGAAATTTATTAATCATTTAGAGACAGTGTTTAACTCAGGACTAATATCATGAAAACATGCTAAGCATCATGAAAACAATGATAACAATCCCTAAGGGATCCAAATAATCGGCACACAGCCCAAATATGCTCATAGCAATCCAAGTAGGATGCTTACCAATCAATTTCAAATCAATGATACAGTACGAACATCACTCGGACGGACTAAGTCATAGTCCCCGATCACAAATGACCCCGCACTCATCATAGAGTATGTGTCTCACCTCAATATAGCGTCACAGTGTGATATACCAGGGTTTCAAACCATCAGGTCATCATCTACATCTATTACTCACCTTAAACCGGCCATAAGAGTAGTCCGCTAAGCCTTTTCCTCTCGAACCGACCTCCTCGCGCGTCGAATCTGGCCAAAATCACAATGAATACATTACAATAGGCTAAAGAAACCTAACCCAAGCAAAAGAATTCGAAAAATACCAAAAATTACGAAGTTGGCAAAACCCGAGCCCTGGGCCCACTTCTCGAAAAATTACAAAATTTACATCAGTGGATTCCTCGTCTCGCCACGAGTCCGTACATATAAAATTCATCAAAATCGGTGTCCAAATGCTCCCTCAAATCCCAAATTCTCATTTCAAAAACCCAAGCCCTAACCTCCATTTTTAACCTTTAATTCTTTGGATTTTCAGTGCTAATCCATGTTTATGCATAACAATAACATAATCTAGGTCCAAGAATCCTTACCTGATGATAGCCCTCGAAACCCTCTTCAAAAATCGCCCAAAATTTCCTTAGTCCGAAGTCCCAAATGTTTTCTTCTGTTTCAAAATCGTAAAAACACTATTCACTTAAACCCCAGCCAGGTTTCGCTTCTACGGTTAGGATATCGCACCTGCGGCTCCCACTTCTGCACAAAAGGACCGCTTCTGCGGTCTAATTTAAAATCGTCAGGACCGCTTCTGCGGTCACAACCCACTCCTGCGATGTCCGCTTTTGCGGATTGCGTTCCGCTTCTGCGGAAATTACCAAGCCCTTCATGGACCGCTTTTGCGACCTCACCGACGCATCTACGGAATAGCTTATGCGGTCCCTATTTCCGCAGATGCGGAAATACCAGCAACCAGAAAAATGTGACATGCAACACACCTCAAAACTCTCGTTTAACCACCCAAATTCACCCCGAGGCCCTCAAAACCTCAAACAAAAACACAGATGTGTGGCCCAATACATTATTCAAACTTGCTCGAAGCGTCAAAAACACTATAGTTAACATTAAATCAGCAAATTTCCTCAAATCAAAGCCTAAGTTCAACCAAAACTTCCGAAACTCGCATTCGATAAAAAACCCGACCAAACGACGTCTGAATGACCTAAAATTTTGCACACACATCCAAAATTACCTAACGAAGCTACATCAACTCTTGGAATTCCATTCCAACCCTCGGATCAAAATCTCGCCTATCAACCGGAATTCGCCAAAATTCAAACTTCACAATTCAAGCCTAATTATACACCGGACCTCCAAATTCAATTCCGATCGTACTCCTACGTCACAAATCATCCCCCGAAGCTAACCGAATTGCTAGAATTCACATCCGAGCCCTCTAACTATATAGTCAACTTCCGATTAATTTTTCCAAAACAAGCTTCCTTCTAAGAGGCTAAGTGCCTTATTTCTAACTAGAACCGATCCAATTATACCCAATCAACTCAAATACTGATATTGAAACTTAGAGCAACATAGTATGGGGATAACTAGGCGGTAACTCATGTGACGACTGGCCGGGTCGTCACATCCTCCCCAACTAAAACAAACGCTCGTCCTCGAGCGGGTCAAGAAACATACCTGGAGTCTCAAACAAGTGAGGATATTTGCTCTGTATCTCCTGCTCGGTCTCCCAAGTAGCCTCCTCCACGGGCCGACCTCTCTACTGCACCTTCACCGAAGCTATATCCTTTGACCTCAATCTCCAAACCTGACGACCCAAAATAGCCAATGGCTCCACATCATAGGTCAAATCATCATCCAACTGTACTGTACTGAAGTCCAACACATGAGATGGGTCCCCAACATACTTCCGGAGCATAGATACATGAAATACCGGGTGAACTCCCGACAGGCTGGGTGGCAAAGCAAGCATATAGACCACCTCCCCAATCCTTCTAAGTATCTTAAAAGGGCCAATGAACCATGGACTCAGCTTCCCTTTCTTTCCAAATCTCATAACGCCCTTCATAGGCGAAACCTTCAACAAGACCTTCTCGCCCACCATATAAGATACATCTCGAACCTTCGTGTTCGCATAACTCTTCTGGCACGACTGAGTTGTACAAAGTCTCTCCAGGATCACATTCACCTTATCTAAGGCATCCTGAGCCAACTCTGTCCCCAATAGCCTAGCCTCGCCAGGCTCAAACCAACCAACCAGAGATCTACAACGTCTCCCATATAAAGCCTCATACGGTGCCATCTGAATGCTGGACTGATAGCTGTTGTTGTAGGAAAACTCCACAAGTGGCAAGAAATCAGCCCAAGAACCTCCTAAATCAATAACGCAGGCACACAATATGTCCTCCAATATCTAAATGGTATGCTCGGACTGCCCGTCCGTCTGTGGATGAAATACTGTGCTCAACTCTACCTGTGTGCCCAACTCTCGCTGGAAAGTCCTCCAGAACTGAGAAGTAAAGTAAGTACCCCTATCTGAGATAATAGAAACTAGGACCCCATGCAACCGTACAATCTCCCGGAAGAAAATCTCCGCTAACCGCTCCGAATTATAGGTAGCATATACCGGAATGAAGTGCGTGGACTTGGTCAGCCGATCCACAATAACCCAAATCGAATCAAACTTCCTCGCTGTCCGAGGGAGACCACTCACAAAATCCATAGTAATCCTCTCCCACTTCCACTCGAGAATATCCATACGCTGAAGTACACCACCGGGCCTCTAATGCTCATACTTGACCTGCTGACAGTTGAGGCACCGAGTTACATAACTCACAATATCCTTCTTCATTCTCCTCCACCAGTAATGATGTCTCAAATCCTGATACATCTTCGCGGCACCTGGATGAATAGAATACCGCAAGTTGTGGTCCTCTTCCAATATCAACTCCCGAAGCCCATCCACATCGGGCACGCAAATACGGCCCTGCATCCTCAACACACCATCACTATAAATAGTCACATCCCTGGCATCATCATGCTGAACTCTATCCTTAGGGACAAGCAAATGCGGATCATCATACTGCGCTCTCTAATGCGGTCATACAAGGAAGATAGAGATACCACACAAGCCAACACCCGACTAGGCTCCGAAATATCTAACCTCACCATCTGATTGGCCAAAGCCGGGACATCAACTGCAAAGGGCCTCTCCCCAACTGGAATGTACGCCAAACTACCCATACTCACAGCCTTTCGGCTCCAAGCATCGGCCACTACATTGGCCTTCCCCGGATGATACAAAATGGTAATGTCATAATCCTTGAGCAACTCAAGCCACCTCCGTTGCCTCAAATTAGATCCTTCTATTTGAACAAATGATGAAGGCTGCGATGATCAGTATATACTTCACAAGATACACCGTATAGGTAGTGCCTCCAAATCTTCAAAGCGTGAACTATAGCAGCCAACTCCAAATCATGTATGGGGTAGTTTTTCTCATGAGGCTTCAACTGACGAGAACCATATGTAATGACTCTACCCTCCTGCATCAACACACATCCGATCCCAACTCTCGAAGCATCACAATACACGGTGTAAGAACCTGAAGTTGATGGCAAAACTAACACTGGAGATATGGTCAAAGCTGTTTTGAGCTTCTGAAAGCTCTCCTCGCACTCGTCCGACCATACAAATGGTGCACCCTTCTACGTCAACTTGGTCAAGGATGAAGCAATAGATGAAAAACACTGGACAAATTGTCGATAATACCCTGCCAAATCGAGGAAACTCCGAATCTCCGTGGCTGAGGACGGTCTAGGACAACTCTGCACCACCTCTATCTTCTTTGGGTCGACCTGAATACCATCACTAGACACTATGTGTCCTAGAAAAGCCACAGACCCAAGCCAGAACTCACACATGGAGAACTTTGCATAAAGTTGCTCCTCCCCCAATCTCTGTAATGCCACTCTCAAATGCTGAGCATGCTCCTCCTGGCTACGCGATTACACCAGGATATCATCAATAAAAACGATAATTACGGCCAAAAAACACTGTTCATCAGATGCATGAATGCGGCATTAGTCAGCCCGAAAGACATAACTAGAAACTCATAATGCCCATATCTCGTCCTGAAAGTTGTCTTCATAATATCAGAATCACTAATCTTTAGCTGGTGATAGCCTGAACGAAAATCAATCTTAGAGAATACCCTTGCTCCCTGGAGCTGATCAAACACATCATCAATGTGCGATAGTGGATACTTGTTCTTCACTGTCACTTTGTTCAACTGCCTGTAGTCAATGCACATTCTCATTGTGCCGTCTTTCTTCATAAATAATACTGGGGTACCCCACGGTGACACACTCAGACGAATGAACCCCTTATCTAGGAGTTCCTGAAACTGATCCTTTAGTTCTTTCAACTCTGCTGGTGCCAAACGATACGGAGGAATAGAGATGGGCAGAGTGTCCGGCACCAGATCAATACCTAAATCAATGTCCCTGTCTAGCGGCATGCCCGACAGTTCTGCTGGAAACACATCAGGGAAATCCCTTACAACGGGCATAGAATCAAGACTAGGAGTTTCAACTCCAACATATCTCACAAAAGCCAAGTACGATAAACAACCTTTCCCAAACTTCCGCTAGGCCTTTAGGAAGGAAATCACCCTGCTAGGAACATAGTCGGTCATACCTCGCCACTCAATCCTCGGAATACCCGAAATAGCCAATATAACTGTCTTGGCATGACACTCTAGAATAGCATGGTACGGAGATAGCCAATCCATACCCATAATCACATCAAAATCTACCATACCCAACAATAACAAGTCAACTCGGGTCTCCAGAACCCCAATAGTCACCAGACAAGATCGATATACATGATCCACAATAATAGTATCACTCACCGGGGTAGATACATGCACAGGAAAGGCAAGACAACCATGGGTCGTACCCAGGTGATGAGCAAAATATAAAGACACATAACAGTATGTAGATCCGGGGATCAAACAAAACAAAAGCATCCCTATGGTAGACTGGGATAATACCTGTGATAACAGCATCTGACACAATGGCGTCCCTCCTATCTGGGCGAGCATAGAATCGAGCCTGACCACCACCAGATCGGTCTCCACTCCAAGGGAGGCCTCTAGCTGTCTGGCCCCTACCCCTACTTGACTGGGAGGGTGCTGAAGTAGATGGAGTAGAAGAGGAGGGCTGAGCCCTCTGCTGAGACCGACCACCACGAAGCCGAGGACACTGTCTCCTCATGTGGCCAAACTCACCGCACTCGTAGCAACTACCTGGTGCTGGAGAAGGGGACTGAAGAGAACCCCTCGCTGCTGAGGAACCCTGGGCTGAAGAAGCAGGGGTAGAGCTCTGAGCTGGAAGGGCACTAAGTGAAGACTGGCCCTACTGAAATCCCTAACGACCACGGTCTGAAGAAGTTCTACTGTACTCTGGGAGACCTGACTGAGGAGGCCTGAAGGAACGACGTCCGCCACACTAGAACCGGCCCCTAGACGGAGCACCACTGAATCTACCTGAACCTCGAGGCCTCTTGGCCTCCCTCTCCTCACACTCCCGATGGTGATCTGACTCAATCTGTCGAGCCATGTCGACTACCTCCTCAAATGAGGCGGCTACAACCCTCTCTCTAGTCATCAAAATGCGGATTGGATAGTTGAGGCCATCTACAAACCTCCTAATCCTCTCCCGATCTATCTGGATCATCCAAGTAGCATGCCGAGCTAACAGCGTGAACCTCAACTCATACTGGGTCACAGTCATGTCCCCCTGAATCAACCAGTCAAACTGACGACGCAGCTCCTCTCTGTGAGACTGTGGCACATACTTCTCCAGAAAGAGTGTGGAGAATTGCTGCCAAGTAAGGGGCGCTGCTCCAAAAGGCCTACGCCTCTCAAACTCCTCCCACTATGTAAATTCAGCCCCTAAGAACTGTAAGGTAGTAAAAGCCACTCCACTCGACTCCAAAATCCCTACAGTGCGAAGCATATGCTGACATTTGTCTAGAAATCCCTGGGCATCCTCGCCCTCAGTACCACTGAACGTCAGAGGCTGTAGTCTACCGAACCTCTCTAGTCGACGCTGCTCGTCGTCTGGCATAACTGGAACCACATAATCTCGAGCTGGTGCGACTGGCACGACAGGAGCAACCGGTGCAACTGGCTAAGCTGGGGCTACTCCTGGTGTCTGTAATCCCTGAACAACCTGCTCGGGTGTGCGAGCCGCGGGGGTCTGATGACCACCCCCGGTCTGAGAAGTAGCTGCGGCAGTAGTGGCTGTGACTTCCTGAGCCAGGCCAGTGCAGACGGATAGAATCTGAGCTAAAGCCTCCTGAAGATCAGGAATCACAATGGGCACTGCCGGTGCCTGAACAGGTGCTGCTGGAGCATCTACAGCTGGAGGCTGGTCCTACATGGGGAAACTGGTGGGTCAACAAGTGCTGCCCCTGCTGCTCTACCTCGACCACGACCACGGCCGCATCCACGGCCTCTAGTTGGTGGCAATGGTGGTCGTCTGCTACGTCCAGTAGCACAGGTTCTCACAATCTGCGAGAGAATAGAATATAAAAGTTTAGTTCTCGAAACAATGAAGCCGCACGACAAGAGTTCAAGAATATGAAGTGTTTCCTAAAGGTTCTGCGGCCTCTCGAGGATAAATACAGACGTTTCCGTACCGATCCGCGAGACTCTACTAACCGGCTCATGACTCATGACGCCTAGTAACCTAGGCTCTGATACCAACTTGTCATGACCCCAATCCCGGTCGTGATGGCGCCCAACACAATTTCTAGGCAAGCCCGACCATATAACACTCACAACACAATTACACATCCTATTACCAATTTATAGCATTAAATTAACAATTTACCAAGTCTATTAACCGATAATTTAAATAAAAACAGTATGAAACACTAACATAACCAACATCTCCCAAAGATCTGGGGTCATGAATCTAGAGCCTATAATAACAAAGAGTAATAAATCCTCAGTAATACTGATTTTCTAAAATGCAGAAAGATAAAAGGGGTAGGGGAGGAGTCGGGTCCTACGAACGTCAGGCAGCTACCTCGATAACTCCTAAGAAGCTCTGAAAACAACAAATAGCTCAACTATGCTCCCGAGACACCTGAATCTGCACACATGGTGCAGGGAGTAAAGTGAGTACTTCCAACTCAGTGGTAATAGACATATATAATGGCTGGCAGTAAGAAATTCCGAAAAATAACAATGCAAAACTATAACCAATAACTCTACACATTTAGTGATGGGACAACAACAAGTAATGGAAGATAAAACAGACAGATATCGATGCATGAATGCAATGCAATGCACATGACCGCTGAGGCACGTAGCCCGATCCACTTTGGTACCCACGCTCACTGTGGGGGTTCAGACTCCGGAGGGGATCCTACTGACCAAGCGCAATATCATCGTAGCATTCGCTGCGGCATGCATCCTGATCTACACTCAGTCCAGATATATGCATGTAAGCCATACAGGCACAGTCAAGTTTATCATTTTCAGTTCCAATTATTAGGAATTATAGATTAAGTGTTTAAAACTTTAGAAATTTATTGATCATTTTGAGACAGTGTTTAACTCAGGACTGATATCATGAAAACATGCTAAGCATCATGGAAACAATGATAATAATCCCTAAGGGATCCAAATAATCGGCACACTGCCTAAATATGCTCATAGCCATCCAAGTAGGATGATTACCAATCAATTTCTAATCAATAACACAGTATGAACATCACTCGGACGGACTAAGCCATGGTCCCCGATCACAAATGACCCCCGCACTCACCATACAGTGCGTGTCTCGCCTCAATATAGCGTCAAAGTGTGATATACTGGGGTTTCAAACCCTCAGGTCATCATGTACATCTATTACACACCTCAAACCGGCTAGAAGACTAGTCCGCAAAGCCTTTTCCTCTTGATTCGACCTCCTCGCACGTCGAATCTGGCCAGAACCACATCAAATACATTACAATAGGCTAAAGAAACATAACCTAATCAAAAGAATTCGAAAAACATAAAAAATCACGAAATTGGCAAAACCCGAGCCCTGCGACTACTTCTTGAAAAATTACGAAATTTACATCACCGGATTTCTCGTCTCGCCACGAGTCCGTAGATATAAAATTCATCAAAATCGGAGTCCAAATGCTCCCTCAAATCCCAAATTCTCATTTCAAAAACCCAAGCCCTAACCTCCATTTTTAACCTTTAATTCTTTGGGTTTTCAGTGTTAATCCATGTTTATGCACAACAATGACATAATCTAGGTCCAAGAATCCTTACCTGATGATAGCCCTCGAAACCCTCTTCAAAAATCGCCCAAAATTTCCTTAGTCCGAAGTCCCAAATGTTTTCTTCTCTTTCAAAATTGTGAAAACACTGTTCACTTAAACCCCAGCCAGGTTTCGCTTCTGCGGTTGGGATATCGCACCTGCGGCTCCCGCTTCGGCGCAAAAGGACCGCTTCTGCGGTCTAATTTAAAATCCTCAAGACCGCTTCTGCGGGCACAACCCGCTCCTGCGATGTCTGTTTTTGCGGACTGCCTTCCGCTTCTACGGAAATCGCCAAGCCCTTCATGGACCGCTTCTGCGATCTCCCCGCCGCATCTGCGGAACCGCTTCTATGGTCCCTATTTCCGCAGATGCGGAAATACCAGCAACCAGAAAAATCTGACCAGCAACACACCTCAAAACTCTCGTTTAACCACCCGAATTCACCCCGAGGCCCTCGGGACCTCAACCAAAAATACATATGTGACCAAATACCTTACGCAAACTTGCTCGAACCGTCAAAACACTATAGTTAATATAAAATCATCAAATTTCCTCAAATCAAAGCCTAAGTTCAACCAAAACTTCTGAAACTCGTATTCGATCAAAAACCCAACCAAACGTCGTCCGAATGACATGAAATTTTGCACACACATCCAAAATCACCTAACGAAGTTACAGCAAAACCCTCGGATCAAAATCTCGCCTATCAAACGGAATTCGCCAAAATTCAAACTTTGCCAATTCAAGCCTAATTCTACACCGGACCTACAAATTTAATTTCGATTGTACTCCTAAGTCACAAATCATCCCCTGAAGCTGACCGAATTACCGGAATTTACATCCGAACCCTCTAACTATATAGTCAACTTCGGGTTGATTTTTCCAAAACAAGCTTCCTTCTAAGAGGCTAAGTTCCTTATTTCCAACTAGAATCGATCCAATTCTACCCGATCAACTCAAATATTGATATTGAAACATAGAGCAACATAATATGGGGGAAACGGGGCGGTAACTCACGTGACGACGGGCCGAGTCGTTACACAGATATTCTTTTGTAAGTGTGTTATCCGTCACTATTTTATGAAAAGTTAATATGTATATATACGTGTTGGCACGTGTAAATATATTTTCCCGAAAATAAATCTTTTACCAGATCTTTTCAAATATTTTTTAAACGTCTTAAATTGTTAACTATTTTTGATTCATTGTACTCTTTGAGTAGTTACAAAATATGTAGATCGTTCTAAAAAAGAAATTTGTTCAATTTCACACCTAAAGAAAACTAGGCCGCTTAACTCTTGTACGTACTTCGAACTACGTTACATAAAATGAAATGGGAAAAGTATATATTATGGGACAGGTTGTGTAATTTTAATATTGCCATAGTCCTTCTGTTTTTATGTGGTACTTTTTGTCTTTCCATTTTTGCTTCTTCAGTGACAGTGAGAACCTGCACATACCAAACCTGGAATACTTTCTTTAAATAAATCTACGAATCAAGAGGATCCCTTGCATCTAGAACCAGCTGCGAATCAGTTTGAGATAATCTCCGCGTTTCTTAGAGTGAAAGTGATAAGAAACTACTTTGAATTTTTGCCCCTCTGGTACTTTTGTAACGACGATAGTCATAAGGTGCCAAAAGTCGATGCACACGCAGCCCCTAAAGGCCTTCGCATTGATTTTGGTAGTTAGTTGTCATTTGGCCTCCTTCAACGTGTGTGCGGGGCTTCTATAAATACTCCTATTCTCGTTCTTTACAACCCTCTGCATTACCAAGCCCTAAAAAATGTTTCCTTCCGCCTTTACTTTTTGTTCTTTCTTAGAAACGCAGCTTCCCTTTGTCTTCTGGAATTTTTCTAGGAAGGGCAAGAACTTCCACCCCTGCTTCTCATGAGAATATGACCTTATCCTCTTCGATTCTATCTCAAGGTGAAGCGGCAATTCCTCCTCGTGCTGAGGAATGCGTTCCAGGTTTTTTTTGCAATGGCTTCTGATTTCAAGGTCTAGAGACCTTCTTCTAAGCCGGGGCGACGTGAGCCTATGTCTCATTATATTAGCTCGATAACATATGTCGGAAGAGTGAGTGATGATTGTCGCTGGGGGGACACGGTTCTTATGGAGATACCTACTTGGGAGGAGGATATAAAGACATACAAATCCGATTTTCTCAAAGTATATACTTACCCGTTTACCGTAGGGATAGTGGTGCCATTCTCGCCCCTGATTGATCCTGTGATTCTCGACTTCTGCCAATAGTATCAAGTGACCTCGGTCAAATTTATCCTTCATTCTGGCGTGTTGTCTATATGATCATATACTATGTGAAAATGATTGAGGAGATGTCCTTCACCCCTCAATCATCTGATCAGGATGTAGATCCCTTGTCTCTTCTGTAGGGGTCTAATCAAGCTTTGCTGCCGAGCCCCGAGGGCCCTCTTTGCCTGTACCAAGGAATTTTGGAATGGGGGGTAGATAAGACGCTTTGTCCGAGTAAGGACTTCTGACCTGATCCCGGTAGAAAGGATACCGCTCCTCGAGAGGTGGAATGAGGAACGTAAGTAGATACGTTATCTAGCATTCCCATGCTTCTCTTTGACTACGTTCTTCCAAGCACATAATTTCTCTTGCTAATGCAGCTGCAACAATTTATCCTGGCACGGTCATGGACCTCCCAAGTTGGGTTGGCCTTCTGGACTCGTTTAGGCATTCACACCGAGTGCATGCCCTTTCGGTATTCTTATAAATGTGACGTATACCCCAAACTTTGCGGTTTTAATGCATGTTGAGGTCTTACAGTTTGTCATGCCAGTTAAGGTCTTACAGTTTTTGTTGTGATGTAGAATGGATTTGGTTATTCCGAGTCTGGCCACTAGGGGTATTATAGTTTTGGGTTTTCCAACGGATGGCTATTGACGACAGTCTCCGAGTAATCAAGTTGTTTAAGCGTGAAGACCGCTTTTTGTGAGCTCGGAGCTGCCTTGTAGGGGCTTTATGAGCCCGTAGTTCAAAATGGTTGACAATAAATCTCCAAGTATATCAGGATGCATTTAGTGGTGGTGAT
>MU664876.1:25491-49191 GCA_026770625.1 Nicotiana glauca
AGAAGATATCTTTTTATTGCTTGGTACAAACATACTTTGTTTTGTCGTCGTAAGCTCTACCCATATGGGTGTGGCTTCTCGCACCATTTGATTCGGTTCATAATTCTAGATTGAGGTTTAGTCTGCCGTTTCCTGGTCCTCCTTAGGGGTCGGTTCCCTTAGAAACAAACCATCACTCGTTGTTAGGCTGTAGAAAAAGCCTGCGACCCTATTTGTTTACCGTGAAAAATGGTAACGACAATTAAATTTTTAAGATGGAATTCTAAAAATACGTGATCTATTCCCGAGCTAGCTGTCAGATTAGTTGTTTCTAATAATATGTAATTTAACGCTGGAGCACGAGTTAAAACGAGATAATATTCGAACCGAAGGGCCTGCTGCCCGGATACAGGCTTGGCCGATGGGGACTTCATGGTAAAACTCAAGCTGTCGGGGATAGTCGAGGATGGGATAATAGTTGAAGATATAATTAAATAAGTCTCTCTATAGCTAATGTTAAGTTATAAGATGAAGAACATGTATAAAAGCGAAGGATATCAAGGTATCCTTGGACCGATATCGAGTGATAAAAAAAGAACAAATAAGAAGAAAAATAAGCTAAATGACTTCGAGAAAGTAAAAAAGGATTTAGAAAGGAGAAAGAGAGATAATATTATTGCACTTGAGTAGAATGGTTGGAGCTCTGCCTTTACAAGGTATCAATGACCCCCTTTTATAGAAAGGGGGAAGTCCAATCTTAGTAAAAAATACATTGTGTGATAAAAAATAATAGGATGGGACAACCGGCTATCTCTGCGATGTGTGTGAGGGCTAATGTCGAGCTCCCTAAATAGACCTAATCGACTCCAGATGACTTCCTTGACAGATATGTGCATTCGCTGAGGTTTTGGCCAATACTATTTTCGGCAAAGCACTGGCCGTTCCTAAAGGGAGTGACTGGCTCGTGGTCCCGGACATCCGAGATCATCCTTCGAGGTATTCGATCGAGGAGAAATCAGTCTCCTCGATTGCACTGCGCACATATAGTCTTCGCATTTCATAGAGGGAAGTGATAAGAAATAATTTCGACATTCTCTTTCTCGATCCCTACAATGATGTGGTGTCGATGGTGCACCCCTTTTTTGCAGATGTCGAGGCTTTTTGCTTTTTTGTTTCTCTGGAACTGGCGGAAATGTCACAATTTTTTTTATCTTTGTTCATATCAGTTCAGATTCTATGAATGTATAAATTGAATCTGTTGTTTACTCTTTCCAAGGGCTGTAATAGCACTGCCAGTTACTCTTCTTTTCATATAAAGGAGCTTTTCGTGATCAGCCTTTTATCTAATTTTCATTAGATCTCCATCTCTTCTTATTTTCCGTTATCTTGTATCTCTATCATCTCACCATGTTCGGAGCCTGCAGCCCCAAGATATTATGCCATGAACACTGTGACCCGGCCCTCGGCCCTCTTCTGATTGGGCAAAGTCGCGCTGGTGAGGTGGTGTTGTTGTTGTCCTTGGCTCGAGATTATGAGGCAGAGGATTAGTCTCCTATGACCCTGGGGGTATTTTGGATTATGCACCGCTGCTCAAGAGGGGGTTCGGTTTATGAACCGTTGCTCACCCTCTCTTCTCGGCTTAGCATGTTACACCCCTTTTGGATTCTAGGAAGGGGTGTTGGCAGTGTCTACCAGCCACCGCCTTCCGGGCTGAGGCAATGTCTCGAGAACTGGCTTCAAAATGACAGTGGTGGCGGAGTTTGTATGAGCCAAATTTTTTACCCAGTCACTTCTTGCGTTCTTCCAACTTCTCCCTCATCATTTGGCTCTTCTCCCTTGCCTTTTCTTTGGAAGAGTCCATTACTGAATGATTGGAATGTAGCCCTTAAGGGCGTCAGACTTTGTAATACATTATATTTGAGGTCATGCGCCTGAGAGGATGATAATGGAAATGCAACATAAATAGGCTAGATCCTTAGGCTTGTTGTATGCATATTACCTATATTTCTTTACCCACCCCCCCCTTTTAAGGTTTTCTGCGGGCTTTTGTAACCGTGTATATGTAGGGATCCATTGAGGGTCGTTGTAAGTTAATATTTGTGCTAATACAAAATATATTTTCTTGGTTTCTTCCTTCGATATTTGTCGTATCCCTTTATAGTTTGGGCCACTTCGATTGCATGGTCCTGTTTCATCGCCTGCGATACTGGCCTCGGGCGTGAGTATTTCTCTCGGCCTTCTTTTGACGAACTGGCAACTTTTCAAATCAGTCCCAAATTAAGCCAACAACCTCGAGCCGTCATGGCCCTTTCTCCGCGCAAAAGTGTAGTCGATGTCCTCGAGTGTCATAATGGCTGCGGAAAAGATTCGTTGTCTCGGAACGCCGTTAACTTCCTTGAGGTAATCTCTAAATGGAGGTATGGCTGTGCTTCGAGCCGTCCTGGTCATTACCCGGAGTCTATTTTGTACCGGAGTTTGTTAAGGATGCCCATCCCTTTGTAAATTAGCCTTCTTTAGAGAAGGCCTCCTAGGGCTGTATGCAAATTTGGTAGCGACATTGTTGATATGCTTGGGGTACTGTCTCGCTATGGCGGAGGTCCTCGTGGTCGGCCATTACCTATGGATCGGAATTGGTGCCGAAGGTCGGTGCCTTTGATTGGAGTTGTCTTGTTCTCACCTTTTTCGTATGTGATCATGAAGTTGCTTTTGTCTCCCGGGGGTCCTTGGAGTTTGCTGATTTTATGGTGCTAGGCGGATCATGCCCTTAGAAGCTGCTTACTCGGGGTATGGCAAAGATCGGGCACGTCGATAGATAAGATATGTGCTGCATACTCACGAAGGATCTTTTATTGGGGCAAGACTGGCCAGTGCCTTCGAGGAGAGTGTATCATCTGAGCCTTGTGTTTTTTGAGTGGCGCTTCCTTTGGGTTACTAGAAGGGTGTTTGGTCGTTGAGTAAGATTTGCCGACTTCACTTCACGGTACGTTTCGGCATGATCCCTCCGTATCTCTGGTCTTTGACCTTCGATCCGAGTGCAAATGGTTGTGAAGGAGTGGTGATTTCTCGCCGATGATTGAGCCATATCGGAGCGTACCTACATAGGTGTGCATTTCTCAAAGAGTCTTATGCCGGGGATACCATTTTTCGAGAAGGATTTACTTGAGTTGAAGTACTCGGGCATGGTGCCCGATTTATTTACCGCTGATGCCGTGAAGAACGAGGCTGGGGCTGATAGGCGTACAATTTTTTGGAGCATCGACCTTCCCACTTTTTATTTTGCCGTTTACAGACTATGCTTGTAGATGGAAAGTGTGTCTTTCGCGCATATATATAAGTAAAAAATGAGAGAAGTCATGATGGTTTACCTCCTTTGTGTTTTTTTCCATATTTCTTTTGATTCATCGGACTGATTTCCGTGTTTCAGCGGGATCCCCGCATGTTCGAAACCGATCTATCAGGCCAGGGAACTTTTAAGTGAGATTATTGACTTGAGTATGCGTCGGAGCCTTTATGTTTTGTCCAGTTGTTTCAGGCTTTGAGACAGGCTTTTATTCGAGACTGTATATATTACGGTATTTTGTGGCAGCGCGGGTGAATAGCGACTGCTCTCCTTTCTTATCCTTAAGTATCTCGTTGTCCAGATTCTCTTGGGTTCAGTCTTTGAGTTGCGTTGTCCTTCGAGATTCAGCTAACTACCTACATAAGCAGATAATGGTTATATTTTGTGTCTTGGGTCGAGGTGACCTTAAAGGTGGGTGTCCTGGAGTCTCACTCGGCTCGTAGCAGTGACTTTTCGGCTGTGCTTTTAGGCATCTTGAAGTTTTTCTACTTCGGGTCCAGTTTACGAGTCGTATTGCTATTTGAGCTTTAATTGACCCTTGAGTTCTTCCCTTCCTGCATGGTTGGTAGGCAATGGCCTTTTGTGTATGGGGTCGAAATGACCTTACAGGTGGGGTAGTCCGGAGGCTTCACTCAGATGGCGACATCGACATTTATGTCGTGCCCTTAGGCATGTTGTAGTTTAACTTATTTTTCATCTAGTCTCCGAGTCGCGTTGTGATTCATGTTTTAATTGACCCTCAAGTTGTCAATTTTGGCTTCTGACAATGGCTCTTACGCTTTTTGGTCACAGAGATATTTTGGTATGTGGCCCGTAGGCTTGCGTAGTTAACTAATTTTTATCTGATCTCCGAATCGGTTTACTATTCGAGCTCACTTTAATTCTCAAGTTGTCAATTTTGGATGGCGACAATGGCTGTTACGTTGTTTGGTCGTAGAGACCTTTTAATTTGTGGCCTGTAGGCTTTCTTAGCTGGCGACAATGGCTCTTATGCTATTTTTGCCCATGGGCTTTTTGTAGTCTTTGTTTTCCGCTCGTTAAGGCCTACTGAAAGAATTTTGCCTGACACGTCGTCATTTCTGGAAGAACCTTGATTTCAAGTCATTATTAAGGTTATTTAGAGCACCTCAGAAGGTTCATAACTCGTAGGTTGAGTAGGTCAAAGCCTTGGTGATTTGGAGCTGACATGGTCGTAACTCGTTTTTGCCTATTGAGGGAAGCCTGTTTTAACCAGTTCTTTCCAAAGTAGATTCAAAATAGTGATCTATAATTTTATTTAGTGACGGTTGGGCATTCTTGAGTCGCGTTATTTTGGCTGTATCAGCCATATTGATAGTAGTCATGTGCGTTTTGTCGTAGCCATTTTTTATCCCGAGTGATAGTTCAATCGTTTACACCGAGGGTATGCCTTTTCTGTATTCTTACAAATGCGACGTATAGCCTGAACTTCAAGATTTTCATGCCTGTTGAGGTCTTACAGTTTGTCATTCCTTTTGAGGTCTTACAGTTTTTGTTTTGATGTAGAATGGATCTGGTTATTCCAAGTTTGGCCTCTAGGGGTGTTAAAGTTTTTGTGGTGATTGACGACAATCTTTGAGTAATCAAGTTGTTTAAGCGTGAAGATCGTTTTTTGTGAGCTCGGAGCTGCCTTGTACGGGATTTATGAGCTCGAAGTCGTGCGGGTGCCAAATTGTTGACGCTGAGTCTCCGAGTATCTCGAGACGCGCTTGGTGGAGAGCCCCTGTTGGGGATATGCTTGAGATTTCCTTGTTTTGAGAGTAAAGCATTGAAAAGATATCCTTTGATTGCTTGGTGTAGATACACGCTATTTCACTTTTTGCGAGTTTAGCCCTATACATTGTCCCCTATCAGAGCCTTGTGAGGCTTATTCCCGGGGCAGAGCTGACTCTGAAAGAAGTCTTGAAGGTTACTTGGATTCTTCTGGAGAGATGCATGGATGTCACCTCGTTAAAAATCTTGTCTGCAAAAACTAGTTTGAGGAAAAAAATTCTAATCTAAGGAAAAGAGTACGACATTTGCTCGAGGATGTTTGTGGGTTTCCATATTCGGCCGTCCTAGCAGCAATACATATTAGGCATCGATACCATCCTGTTATTCGGAAGTTGCACGCCCTTCATGGTACGAAGCTTATAGGAGCCTTTGCTAACTATTCCAAGGATATGGTACGGTCCTTCCCAATTTTGGCCCAGCTTCCCTTCATTAGGCTTTCTGGTGTTAAGGGTGACCTTCCTTAGGACCAGGTCTTCGACTTTGAAGTATCGGAAATTTGTTCTTCTTTTGTAGTATCTTTCAATTTTCTGTTTCTGAGCGGCCATACGAATGAACGAGGCTTCCCGTCTTTTGTCGAGCAGCTTGAGGGCCGTTGCCATGCCTTCATTATTTGACTCCTCACTAGTGTGTCGGAATCTGGCGCTTGGTTCTCGGCCTGCACCGGTATCAGTGTATCGGCACTGTATACTAGGGAGAAATGTGTCTCCCTGGTGCTCGATTTTGAAATATTCTGATATGCCCACAACATTTCGGGTAGCGTTTCTTTCAATTTTCCCTTGGCGCCTTCCAGTTTTTTTTCTAGTGATGGTTTTATTTGTAGATTCAGCTTGTCTGTTTGCCCACGGGTGGTATGGCGTTGACAAGATCCTCTTGAAATCTGTTATCCTCAAGGAACTGTCTTATTTTACTCTCGATGAATTACCTCCCGTTGTCGCATGTTATTTTGGATGGGATTTTGAATCAGCATTCGATGTGTTCCCATATAAAATTGATGATTTCCATCTCTCTTACTTTCTCGAAGGCCTACACTTCCACCCACTTTGAGAAATAGTCAGTCATAAATAAGATAAATCTTGCCTTACTTGGCGTCGTCGGCAAAGGGCCGACAATGTCCATCCCCCATTTCATGAATGGCCATGGTGATAAAATGGAATGCAGTTGTTCTCGAGGCCGGTGGATCATAGGGGCAAACCTCTAACACTTGTTGCATTTTTGGACAACTTCCCTGGTGTATTTCTCTATGTCGTCATAATAGTAGCCCGCTCTGATCACTTTTCGGACTAAGGAATCGGCCCCAGAATTATTTTCGCAGGTGCTCTCATGGATCTCTCGGAGCACGTAATCCATGTTGCCCGGTCCCAAGCATATCGCCAGGGGACCATCGAAAGTTCTCCTGTAAAGAGACCCATTTTCATCGAGTGAGAATCGGGCCACGTTGGTTCGCAGGGCCCTTGATTCTTTTGGATCCGTGGGTAGCTTTCGGTCTTTCAGATAAAAGATGTATTTGTTTCTCCAGTCCCATGTCAGGCTGTCAGAGCTAATTTCAGTGTGATCTTCCTTGACCACAAATTGGAACAGTTCAACGACAGTTCCACGGAGCAGGTCTTCTTCTTTAGCGGAGGATCCTAAGTTTGCGAGGGGATCAGCCTCGCAATTTTGCTCTCGATGTATGCGTATTAATGTCTATTCTTTGAAGCGATGCAACACGATTTGGATTTTGTCCAAATACCTTTATATTCTGTTTTCTTGGGTCTCTTATCTTCCATTTACTTGGCTTACCACGAGGAGTGAGTCGCATTTTGCATCGAGGATCTCGGCTCACAAACCTTTGGCAACCTCTAGACCTGCAATCATAGCCTCATACTTGGCTTCATTATTTGTCAGTTTTGTGATTTTTATGGATTGTCTGATTACGACGCCTACGAGCGGCCTTAGGACTATACCAAGTCCGGATCCCCTTACGTTTTGTGGCACCATCTGTGAACAGGGTCCATACCTCGAAGGAAATGCCTAGTTTTAGTAAAAACTCCTTCTCTACCTCGGGCATGAGGGTTGGTTAGAAGTCGGCCATGAAATTCGCCAGGATTTGGGACTTGATGGCTGGCCGAGGTTGATACTCGATGCCATACCCTCCTAGTTCAATGGCCCATTTGGCCAATCGACTTGATAGCTCAAGTTTATGCAGTATTCTCTGGAGTGGATAAGTTGACAGGACGCTGATATGGTAGCCTTAAAAGTAAGGCTTCAGATTACGCAAGGCGCTTATTAGTGCGAGAGCAAGTTTTTCTAGATAGAGGTACCGGGTTTCGGCGTCCCCCCAGGTGCGACTTAAATAATAAACAGGAAAGTGCGTACCTTGATCTTCTTGGACCAGTACACCATTTACCACTATTTCATATACAGCCAGGTATAGGTATATTTTTTCACCCTTCTCGAGCGTGTGCAGCAAAGGCGGGTTGGACAAGTACCGTATTAGTTTTCTAGGGTATTTTGGCATTATGAAGTCCATTCGAAGTGGTTCATCCTTTTGAGCAGGGCCAAAAAATGGTGGCTTTTGTCCGAAGATCTCGATATAATGCCTATGATTGCGATTCGCCCGGTTAATCGTTGAACAGCTTTTACATTGTTTACCGCTGTAATATCTTCGATGGCCTTTATTTTATCGGGATTTATTTCGATCCCCTTGTTTGAGACCATGAAGCCCAAGAATTTGCCTGAGCCTACTCCGAAGGTGCATTTCTCAGAATTGAGCTTCATGTTGTAGCTTCTGAGGATGTCAAAGCTTTCCTCCCTGATGGACCCAATTTTAACGAGTTTCACCAATTCCTCTTTGATAAAGGCGTGCTTCACCTCGGACTACGGTGTTCTTTTTTGCTTCACGGGTTTGAATTTGAGGTCAACGCTTAGTTTGTGGGAAGTTATTTCATGTTGGATACCTGTCATATCTAAATGGGACCAAGCGAAATAGTCAATATTATTACTAAGGAATTGAATAAATTCTTCCCTGAGTTTAGGGGTCAGCCCCGTACCCAGGTATACCTTGCGATCGGGTAGGTATTTGATCAAAACGGTTTGCTCCAGCTCCTCGACTGTTTACTTGGTCGCATTGGATTCTTCGGGAGCGATGAAAGTTTGGGGTGCGAAGAAGTCCTCCTCATCGTCTTCAAGGGGCTTCGCACTTCCCTCCCCATCCAAGGTCGGGTATGCGGATATTGGCGTCTCGTGGTGGAATGCGAACATTTCCCATGCTGCTTGTTGTTCCCCATGTATGGTTGTGATACCATCCCTGGTGGGAAACCTTATCACCTGGTGCAAGGTCGAGGGAACTATCCATATGTTGTGTATCCAAGGTCTGCCAAGTAGGGCATTGTATTTCATGCCACCCTTGATGACTTGAAACTCGGTGTTCTGTGTCATGCCAGACGTGTCGATCGGGATAATGATTTCTCCCTTCATTTACTCTTCGATCATGTTGAAATTGTGGAGGACCTGTGAGGTGGGACGACTTGATTAAGAAACTCCTGTTGTCCTACTACTTCTAACCTGATTATGTTGATCGAGCTCCCTGGATCTATCAGCAAGCACTTTATTATGGTGTTGTTTGAGAGAAATGAGATTACTAGCGCATCATTGTGCGGTTTCATCATAGCCTTCATATCCTCCTCGCTGAATATGATGGTTTCTCCACGCAACCGTTATCAGGCCGACCCCTGCTCTGTAGCAAATGTTCTTGCTCATTTGGACACAGGCCCTCGGTGGATGTCGGCTACCCCAATAATCATGTGGACAATGGCCTCTTGGTCATTCGTTCCCTTTTCCCCGCTGACTTTGAGGTTACGGCTTCCCATTTCACTAGTCAAACCAGGCGCTTTGTCCTGAAAAAGAGATCGCTGGGTGAGAAAAAGAATGAAAGATAATGTTCATTTGTGCAAAGAAACTAGCAAGAAAATAACCACTATTATTTTTAGCCTCCGGTGGGCACCAAACTGTTTACCATGAAAATGGTAACGACAATTAAATTTGTAAGATGGGATTCTAAAAATGCGTGATCTATTCCCGAGCTAGCTGTTAGAGCACTTGATGCTAATAATATGGAATTTAACAATGGAACGCCAGTTAAAACGAGATAATGATCGAACCAAAGGACCTGCTACCCAAATACAGGCCTGGCCGCTGGGGACTTCGGGGTCGGCTTGGGGTCAAACTCGAGCTATTGGGGATAGTCGAGGACGGGATAACAATTGAAGATATAATTAAATAAGGCTCTTTATAGCTAATGTTAAGTTATAAGATAAAGAACACATATAAAATAGAAGGATATCAAGTTGTCCTCGGACCGATATCAATTGATCAATAAAGAACAGATAAAAAGACAAATAAGCAAAATGACTTCGAGGTAGTAAAGACAAAAAGTTATAAAGAAGAAAGAGAGAGATGATATTATTGCACTTCAGTAGAATGGTTGGAGCTCTACCTTTACAAGGTATCAATGACATCCCTTTTATAGAAAGGTGGAAGTCCAATCTTAGTACACAATACGTTACTTGATATAAAGAAATAGCATGGGACAACCGGCTAGCTCTGCGCTTTGTGTGTGGGTTAATGCCGAGTTACCTAAATAGACCTGATTGACTCCGAATGCATTCCTTGATAGATATTTGCGTTCACTGAGGTTTTGGCCAACACTATCTTTGGCAAAGCACTAGTCGTTCCTAAGATGAGTGATTGGCTCGAGGTCCCAGACTTCCGAGATCGTCCTTCGAGGTATTCGGCCGAGGAGAAATCGGTCTCCCCGATTTCACCGCGCACACTATCGGATCCTGTTCTTGGGATTTGTTGCTCCGCTAATAATCCTGCTGACAAGGCCCTCTTTGGGGCGGAAGCCCTACTGAAGGAAAAAATGCGGAGGTCGGCCTTTTAAGGCCTAGGGATCTCCGGGTAGAATTGTAATATCTGAATATCTTGGCCAACTGTTTGCATACCTGTTGGTGGAAAAATAATGAAGGAGTAAAGCAATTCTTCCTCCCCGTAGGATGTATAGGCGGTGTTTTAGGATACAGTATGTCTTTATCCTTTCGGGGTGTGTGCCCTAGTTCAACCCTCTCCCGTGTCTTGTCATGTTTGGCCGAAGATGAGGTTTGCTTACCCTTTGGTCTTTTCGAATGTGGGGGTATTGATGCCGGCATCACGCCATTTGGTGAAGAATTTCCTCTTGTCGCATATTATTCCCTGTCGTCTTATTCTAGTCCTGCCTTTTGCGAGGACTTTTAATCTTTTGGCGAGATGGGGCTGATGATGCCCTCGGGTAGTGTGCCTACAGTCATTTGAATAAGACGTCTATACTTTGTGCCTCCTCTGATGTTATAGAGCTTGACATCCCTGATCAAGCACGGACGGGCTATATTAAGAGAATGGTCTTTTTGGTAATTTGTTATTTGAAATTCGCCAAGGATTCAGGATGCAAGGGTGATTTGGTCCATTAATGCAGACTGCCCTACTGACTTTGGTTCGATATTTTCATTATAAGCGACCGAACCACCTAAATTTATGAATACATGTTTTATTTATGATAAATCGAATGAGGGAGAGGGTTACCAATACGCTGGTTCGACGCTGGGGTAGAGTCTTGGTGCCCTTTTCCCTGGATGTAAGAGTGTCCTTCGAAATATTTTCCTGGGCCCATCTTTTTCCTAATGTCGAACATTTTCACTTCCCATGTTATAAGACCTCGGAAGGAGTCACCCCTCCTTCACTGTCGTGGTAATATATCAAGGCTTGTTCACTTCATCCTTTCCGGTTGCCTTCTTTCCTCGGGGCTGGACTCGAGCCCGACCGCTTGACGGTACTCAATAGTGATTTTATTGAGTAAAAGGGATGTCGTCTTTCCGAGATGGGGGACATTTGTGAACCCGTGGCCGTGCGGGTCCTGCGGCTCCCACGTCGGGTTGTTGTTTTTTTGAAAGGGTCTTGGTTAAGTAGGCCTGAGTCGCTCAGCGTTCCTGGTTTTGCTTATGGTGACTACGATATTTGGTATAGCAATGTTTAAATCGTACTCTACTAGATGGGGTTCGTCTACCAACTGTGCCTCATCGGATCTGGTTCTACTAATGGTTCCTCGAGGATTTCACCCTCAAACTATTCCCCTACCGATGCGAGGTAGGTTGGATCATGCGGTGTTCCTCCCATTCATGGCACATGGATAGTATCTCCATCTACTTGGCATTAGTTTATTTGTTGAGAACCTGCTTAGGCATACCTGGCCCGCAGAGGCTTCCAGACGGTCGTTCATGGCCCTGATTCGTGGCTGGTGCTGGGTGTGGGCACAGGTCCAAGTCTCGTCCGTGTATCTAACTAAGCATCATGAAATGACCTGGAGTTGGCGAGCTTGCTTCGTTTAAACTTCGGGCATAGGCCAGGGTTGTCCGTTCATCCTAAACTGGGTGTGATCTCATTCATCCTATCAGGGAATGAGACACGACTTCTTATGGTGTTTCATTCTTTCTTTGTTCGGCCTCCGATGGGTTGGGTTCTCCCATTGCTGCTTCGATGGCATCAGCGTAAGTTTTTTAAGAGGGATCTGTAAGTTTGGTAAGCGAATTTGTGAGGTCGGGCGCTAGGCTGCGATGCCACACCATAGTTTCTATCAAGAGTGTTTCCCCAAACTTCTTCAACGAGGTGGGCTCGAACTTATCATCTTTAAGGCCGTTACTCTTCCCCGCACATGTGTAAGCGGTGGTGCGCTTATCGGGACCCAAGGTCCTGTCGTACCTAGGGATTCCGTCGTTCCAAATTTCTATGACGTGGATTTCGGGACCAGTTCTCGAGGGGAGAAGTGTCGCATGAGCCTCCACGAACCAGACTCGATCCCTTTGGAGAGAGCCCCAAGAATCATTGCTATGTCGGGATCCGTTATTGATCCGTTGTTGCTTGGTCTTTTGGGTACTCATTCGGCACCGAGAGCTATTTTTGGCGCTATTGTGCTGGGAGTCTTGGGATCGATCCATAGCTGAATGATAGCCAACTCCTGTGCTTGCAACATTTCAAAAATAACATGAAGACTAACTTCCTATTCTTCCCGGGCCGGGTATTTTTGAGCTTCCTGTCGGTCGTTGAGCCATACGCTCTTGTCGGTGTGAGAAGTTTTGTTGACTTGTTATGCATCCTGTGAGCCCACGTCCACTAGAATCTGTCCGGTCGCATTATGAGGAGTCGGTAATGATGCTCTGGCGGCTGGGATAGCTATGACATTTTCCCCGTGATCTTCGACGCGATCGTTCTCAACTCCATTCACCGAGCCAAACATTTTGACCTGAAATCAAAGGATCTTGGACCAGAAAAAGTGTAAAAGATAATATGCGTTTGTGCAATGAAACTAGAAAGAAAATAATCACTATCATTTTAGCCCCACGGTGGGTTCCAAACCGTTTACCGTTAAAATGGTAATGACAATTAAATTTGTAAATGGGATTCTAAAGATACATGATCTATTATCGAGCTAGTTTTTAGAGCGGTTGATGATAATAATATGAAATTTAAGCGAGTTATAATGAGATAATAATCGAACCGAAGGGCATGCTGCCCGGGTATAGGTCTGGTCAATGGGGGACCTCGGGGATGACTTCAGGGTCGAATTCAAGCTATTAGGGATAGATGTGAATGGGATAGCAGTTGAAGATATGATTAAACAAGGCTCTTTATGGCTAATATTAACTTATATGGTGAAGAACAAGTATAAAAGTGATGGATATCGAGGCGATCTCTAACCAGTGAGAGCGAATAGGTTTAGAAATAAAAGAGAGAGAAAGAGCGAGATATTATTGCACTTGTAGAAAAATGGAGCAACATCAGTCCTTTACAAGGTAGGGTGAGTCCCTTTTATATAGTAAGGGAACTCGGCTACAAGTACATGAGCATTAATTACAAAGTACGGAGATGGGATGGCTTAATGCGATGCCTCAACATAGGCTCTAGATTGGCCGGCCCTGTCAGGCTCAGTTGTGTGCCTTGAGAGCTTCCCCTTTTTTTCCTAGCCTCGACCTCCGTCTTGGCCCCATGTCCTCGGGGTCTCGAGGCATTCTCCCGAGATGGCTTGATAGCGAGAAATCAAGCCCTCTGATTTCATCGCATACAATAATGGTTGTAAATATTGTCTTGAGGGTATGAAACCCCAGATTTCACATCGTTGTGATACTTTGTGATGACGCACATGCTAGATGACGAGCGTGGGGTCTTGCACCATTTGGGATCTTGACTTGGTCCGTCCCATACAACCGTAGATTTTCATATTTGATTAAAAATTGTTTGATATCATTGTGTCTTGGAAAGTATTATTATGTTTTGGGCTGAATACCATATTTGGGTTGTGTGCCAACCATTTTGCACCCTTACAGGATTTTACTACTATTCCTCAATGTTTTGACGTAATACCTCTACTCAGTCATGTCGTACTTTACTATTTTCATAACTCAGCCGTATTTACTTTGTTTTGATATTATAAATGATATTTTGGGTTGAGAAACATCTTTTACTATTGCCCGAGTGGCTTGAGAGATTCTTGACTGAGTGAGGCAAAGGGCCTATGTTGTGAGGATATTATGGTATCGGGCTGCACACTGCAGCATGTTGTTACTGATTCATGATATTGTGAGGCCGAGGGACTTATCAATTTATTCTTCGTGGTGTCTTGTTATTGTTTTGAGGCCGAGGGCCTGATTGGTTATACCACGAGATGGCTTGTTATAGCGCTTGGGCTGTAGGAGCCCCTCCGGAGTCTATACACCCTAGTGAGCGTGGGTACCCAGTATGAGTGATGTGATGTATCCCGAGGGGTTGTTGTTGATTCATATATTTGCACGAGGGGCGATTGATAATTCATGTTTATTCTCGAGGGGTTGTACTAGATCAGTGTTTTTTCCGAGGGGCAATTCTTGATTCATGTTATGCCTAAGAGGCTGATTACGAGTGATTATGAGATAGCCCGAGGGGTTGTTTTGTTGCAATTATGCCCGAGGGGCGGTTTATGGTACATATTTTTTCCTGAGGGGCTGGTTACATTTTCTATCATTTTTATTGATTGTTTTTATGACTTATTTGAAATTATTGAAAGAAATTTTAAAGGAATTTTTACTAAAACTGAGTCTATTCTTATGATGTATACGATTTCTGTACTATTTTGGGCATATATATTTTTTTTGTAGTATTATGACATGGAATACATGTTTTCTTTCTCCTTCTTCTTTATTTACTTTTATTACTTACTGAGTTGGTGAACTCACATTATGCGTTGCACCTTGTTTGCTTATCTAGGAGTTGCGGGTCTTGATAGTGAGCATTGATTGCTCTTTCAGCTGGTCTTCGAAGTTTGCAAGGTAGATGCTTGGCGTTCGCAGCCATGCACTTCTTCTTCTTACTTTACTCAGTTTGTTCTTCGTAATTGTATTTTCGGACTATGGTAGCCATTCTTGTACTCAGTCAGATCTTGTAGTTGCTCATGACTTGTGATACCCCAATGTCGGGCTTGTGTATTTATCCTGCAATGGTTAATTTAGGCTTATACTATGAGATTTCTTGTTAATTAATGGCTTAAAAGGATTTTTATAGATTAATGGTTTGATTTGGGAATGGTGATGGCAGCCCTAGTTTCATGATAGGTGCCATCATGACCGAGTCGATTTTAGGGTCGTGACACAAACCCTAACCTACCATCACCAACCTCTTAACGTTTTCTATACAGAAATGGAATCATTATTGATTCCCTACCATATCTGGTACTAACTCTTCACCAGCTACTCGTTTTGATATTATTTGACTGGTTTGCCTCACTGGCATGTTAATCTCGAGAGATGCGGACTAGATCTGGTTCAAAATCTCTTATGTTGTGGTTGTTTCCATCTGTGTTCATCCTAACATTTGTGAGTACAAATATTTTAATATCTTTCAGTTAAAGTCTCATGTCTTGATTCAGACTAGATCTGGTATGATTCTATTTTTTTATGCTGCTCTCCACCTATATTTTGCTCTATTACTCACAAATCTGTCCATTTTTAGTTGAATCTTCTACTTACCCTAAAACTAGGGTTCAAGCTCTTTCTAGATCTAAAATGATTTTTCTTCCCTTATATTTTTTCCTTTAATGTTTCAGTATATCTACCTCTGTATTTATATTTCTTTACTATTTCTGATTGATTCAGTTAACCCTAAAATTTAGGGTTTTTGATTTCTTAAAGACGAACTAAATCTATGTATTTCCACCTTTATTATAGTTTCCCTTTTCTTTTCTGCGCTGGTTTTACTTAACCAAATATATTGGGTTTTTATTTTTCGAATAAAATATGGTTCAAACATTAATTATTTCAATCTCTACGTCTTCGTGTATTTATCAAAGCTTTTGTGTTTCTTCTTTTTCTTTTTGTTACATTAAGTTAGGGTTGTCATTATTCAATATTTTTTCCTTTAAATGTTTCTGTCTATTTGCCCCTATGCATCTTTCACTTTTGCCGTTAACTGTTGGTTAGTTTTACTTACCCCAAATTAGTGCTTCTGAAATCTTGACCAAGATTTTAATCTTTCTCATCGCGTACGTACTGATACTTTCCTTATTCTGTTCATCCCGCCTTGTTCTTTTATTTCTTCATCTTGTTTGCTGATTGATAATTGGCTTTATATGATACTTACCTTATTCAGAATAGTACTTGCCTGATTGCTCTCTAATTGACTGAACTATATACTATCTACCCCTAAATTAAACTCCAAATTGATTCAAGAATAATTTCTTTACCTTATTTAACCTAGTACTTATTTACTAATCAATTCCATATAAGGATTTTCCTTCAATCAAGTAGTACTAGCCTGACTTTAATCAATTCTGTCTTATTAATTGATTGATACTGACCTTAATTGATTGTTAATTAATTTTTATTACCTTGATTGTTTTACTCTATTCATTGCTATAAAAACCCTTCCCCTCTCCCCTTTAGAGCCATCCGAGCTCTCATATTCTCACTACAAAACTGAAACTCTCTCTTGCTCCTATTCGGATTTCCGTACTAAGAGTCTATTATTTGGACGGTAGAAAACCAATGCCAAATTGTTTTGGAACTCAACTGCTACTGCATCTTACTTTCTTTGCTTCTCAACTGGCATGTTCTAACCTTTGCAATTCCTGTCACTATGCATCGTTTAATTAAATTGCTTCAATTCCTAGCATGATTTTGTTTACTATGTGACTGCCTGACTCCGCTTGATCATGCTAAACTAAGTTATCTCTAATAATGTAAAACCCTGTCTAAATTAGTTATTTATTTCCTGTTCTGAACATGGATGGATACTGCAAATATGTAGTTAATTATGTCTGTTAATTCATGTGTCCTTGCTTTTGTAATTACTGATATATCAAATTTAAACAAATACCAATCTATTTTAATCATGTGCCGAATATGGTGTAACACCACGTAAATTAGGCTTAGAAGTGAATGTGTTAAATGAGTGGTAAGGTTATATTTTGAACATTTGAAGTCCCATCGGAATTATTATGAGTGAAAAAAGTTGTTTCAAAATCAAGATGGAAAGTAAGGTGCATAAGATTTGACAAAATCAACTAAGTTTGCAGAAGGTCTGTCTTCCAGTAGGTTTTATTAAAAATGTGTAAGGAATTTAGGGAATCTCAAAGCACGAAAGTTATATACATTTGAAATAGCTATCCAAAGATATATTATGGAGCTTGAAAGGATCTATGTGCAAAAGGTTACGTGCATTTTACAGAATAGTATGCGATATGCGTGCCCTGTAGCACGCCCCTAGCGCGATCGCGCCAATTTTGAGGCATGTTATTGTCGTTTTGTGGGGTCAATAGCGCAGGCAGCTCTTTGGGTGCGCGGGCAAGCTCGTGGGGGTCGTTTTAAAGCCATATTCCATCCCCCACAACCCAAAAACATAAAAACTTGCTCTAGAAAGGGAAACTCTAAAAAAACCTAACTTCTTAAGGGTCCTTCCACCACCCAAGGTAAGTTGTAATGGTGTTTTTAAGTTAATTTCAATTTTTAAATGTCTTATTAACATGGTTAAACCCTCTATATCATTAGATATTCTATTAGGACATCATTGTTGAGAGAAGGAAGCCTAGAACTCGAATTCAAAGGGTTTGAACTTTAAAAAGGTAATGTCTTCACCCTCTAATTAACTCTAGCATTGATTTAAAGATTATAAACCCTAGTTCATGAGATATGAGTTCATGTGTTTGATAGAAAAGCATGAATGATTCTACGGTTGGGGTGTTGATTGGTGATTATTGGTTATGGGTATTGTTTAGCTTATGGGTAATAAAGAATAACGTTGATTATAACTATTTGAGACTTTAGAATTTATCTAGGAACAAGGAAATGGCTTATTGGGTGTAGAGACACCATTAATAAGGACAATGAAGCTTTATTTTCACTAAGTGTTTGATAAATGCTTAAGTGACCAAAACATGAGCATCATAGCTAATATGGAATCCCTTTGACTTGTATTGCTATAGATTAAAGTTGAAAGGGTTGGCAAACGCTGTATTACGCTCAAGGGAAGGAAGTTAAGCTATGTAAGGCTAACTCATTACATTTGGGAATGTCTATGATTCTCCTACGTCCCATTCATTATGACCATTACCAATTTCTTCAAAAAGTAACTATGCGTTAGTCCCTGAATAGTAGTAGAACTTCTATTCTCTAGATGGCATAGTTTCATACTCATTCGATATTCTATGAGTTTCAGTTATGACAGATCAACTTATTATGAATACTCATGTCAGTATTATCCTATTCAATATTCCAGTATCATGTAACACAGTATGGCTCATTATTTCGGTATCATGTATTGCAGTATGATTCTCATTTCTGAATTTTTATATTCTTGAAAGTTGAACACACGTATTTGGGCCTGAGGCAGCAGTTTATACTTTATGCATCTTTGGGCCTAAGGCTGCATTTATATATACTATACTTGGGCCCGAGGACGCAACTGTGCATGTGCGCACACACACACACACACATATATATATATATATATATATATATTGTTCATCATTCAGAAGAGGGAGTATTTATATCTTTAGTTCCTTGTTCAGTTATCAATTTATCAGCTAGGAGTTCAGTTTCAATTTTAGTATTTACAGTGCTTCTCTTCAGTTGCCTTACATACCAGTGCAATTCAAATATATTGACGTCCCTTTTGCCCGAGGCTTGTGTCTCGTGATGCAGGTAATGATTTTCAGGTTGACAATTCTGCTTGCTAGACATCTCATATCAGCTAATGGTGAGCCCCAGTCTTTCGGGACCCTATCTCTCTTTGTTTTAGTCATTATGGTATTTAGTTAATAAGGTATACTGGGGATCTTGTCCAGGTAAAAAATTGGCATTTTCTGTATTCTTTAGAGGCTTCGTACACTATAACCCAATCAGTCAGATATTAGAAGGATTTTATGTGTTAACCTTGTCGGCTACTTGTTTATACTTGCATACCCTTTCAATATTTTCTACATTTATGATATTTCAGTCATATTCTTTAGTAGATTATCATGCCATATATTTACCTCTAGTTTACAGTTATACCACATGTTGATCCAACCATACCGTTGGTTCACTCAGTCACATGCAGTCAAACACCGAGTGTCTATACCCAGGCCATGGTTCGGGGCATGACAAAGCTTGGTATGAGAGCCCTAGGTTCAAGAGTCCTAAGGAGTCTATGAAGCTGTGTCCAGGGGGTCTCTTTTATATGTGTGCGTGCACACATGTAAATAGTTGACCACCAATACATCTAGGATTGTTCCATTTCGTTCATACTCTATATCGTGCAGTTAGAACGATCCTTTCGGGAATCTTTCTAACCCGTGCGAATTGTGTATTTCAGAAAAATGCATGCAAAAAGAAAGTACACCAGGAGGACCTCAGCTACTAGCCAGGGGGACACAACTATTGGTGTTCAGAAGGAGGATACTCCGGCCTAGGGGGTTGCACTGGGCTTAATACCTAGTGTTTCAAACATGGATGTCAGGGGAGCTATCCAGTTGCTCACCCAGATTGTTGCTACTTAGGCTCAAATTGCAGTGAACAAGTGATGTTCATGAGACGGGTAGCTCCAGGTCTAGGGTATTCCTCAATATGAAACCTCCTATCTTCACGGGGTCCAAAAAGGATGTCGATCCACAAAACTTCATTGATGAGGTTCAGAAGATATTTCAAGTGATGCATGCAATAGACACTGAAGTAGTAGAGATTGTTGTGTACCAGCTGAAAGATGTTGCCAACACTTGGTATGAAACATGTGAAGAGATTCGAGGGGAGGATGCAGATCTTGCGACTTGGAAGGAGTTTGCAGATGCATTCCTTGAGCACTTTCTACCTATTTAGGTCTTGGAAGCTAAGGTTTTTGAAGTTTGCGAGACTTAGAAAGAATGATATGAGTGTGAATGAGTACTATCTGAAGTTCGTCTCTCTAGCCAAGTACACTCCAGAAGTGGTACGTGATATGAGGGCCAGAGTTATGCTCTTTTGTATTGGGGCTTTCAGATGATTTGTTTGCAGATGCTAATACAGCTACCCAAAATAGTGACATGACCATCACTAAGATGGTTCCCTTTGTTAAAGGGAATGAAGACAGGTTGAAGGAAAAAAGCATCTACAGTGAGAGAAGAAGAGGGAATTCAGCAAGACAACTAAGTCCGCAGGAAATTTTGACCATGGGGGATCTCAAGTAGGAGGCAATCACCAGTTATTAAGAAATCAAAATCAGGACATGCTCCATCTTCACCTAGTGCACCGGTTCAGAGGTCAAAGTTTAAATAAGAAAAATAAGAATTTCAGAATAGTAGAGTCACAGTCATAGGCTAGTGTGGTGTACAGAGTCCCTGGTTACCCTATTTGCAATTGTGGAGGGAATTGCCGCAAGTGCGGGCACGCAAAAGCGAGCCACTGGTCGCAGAAACAAAAATGTCCAAGCCCAGTTGGATCGCAGATGAGAGGTGTTGACCGCATCTGCGCATCTGTAGGTACAGAGAATGGTCACAAATGCAGAGGAAGGCTTCTTGGTAGGCCATCGTAGAAGTGGAACTTTCCTGAGTAGGTGGACTCCCTGCCTACAATGGAAATTTGGCACGTGCGAAGCTGCAGATGTGGCAACAAGGTTGTAGGTATGATTTAACTAGTAGAAAAAGGGGAAATTCAAGGGTTAGCATTCATATTTTATTTTGAGATTTTGGGAGCTCGGTGGGAGATGAAATTTCGAGGGACTTAAATAGGTATTATTGGGGTAAGAATTCCTAACTCAATTATGGTTAAATTACACTAATTTATCATTATTATTATCATGTAATTATTGGGGTTAGAAAAAATGGTAGAACTTCTTAGGCTAAGTTTTTTATTTTGAAAGGAAAAATGAGGTATCATTTGGATAATTCTTGCATGATTGGACTCGATATCGAATGGGTGTTCAGATTTTATAATTTTGGCCGGGTTTCAAGACGTGGTCTCAGGATGACTTTTTGGGTCGATATTTCAATTCTTTGCAAAGATCGTAATTCTATTGTTTGAATTAGTTTCCTGCAGTTATATTTTTAGTATGAAATTATTTTTTCTAGATTTGAGCCGTTCGGAGTTGGAAAATCTAGGGAAAGGCCTTCTAGTGGATTAATTTAGCGTTGTTTGAGGTAAGTGGATTGCCTAATTTTGTATGTGAGAGCTTCCCCTTAGGATTGGTGTTGTTTGTGATAATTGTAATGTGTTAGAGCCGTTTACGCAAGGTGACGAGTGTGTACACGGGCTAAATATGGAAATTATTGATTTTTAGCTATGTAAATCCCTTCCATGTCTTTATTGATTTTCTTTAACATGTTATAGTCTTCATTTATAGTCTAATTTCACATGTTTACTTGTTTTACCCCTTACCTGCTAATTGATCTACATGTTAAGTTGAAATTCTTATTTCTCTCATTCTGTATTCATTATTAACTGTTGGATTTTTTATTGAAATTTCTATTTCTTGGAATATCTTATTGTTAAATTTGTATTGAGTTGAAAAGGCTATTATTCCTATTGAGACTTTGTGTATGTTATGATTGAGCCATGAGCTCCTTATTGTTAAATTTTATTATTGTTTTCTTTATCTATCAAGATGGGATATTGGGAAGTTGAGGTGCGATTTGTGTTATGTTGTGATATTGATACGCATATGGTGGTATAAAGTCTTGGTATTGAAACGCATGCGGCAAGATAAGATTGTAAGGCCCCGTAAAATCCCTACTCAAAAACCCGGATCCCCTGGTGTCAAGTTTGGATCGTGTGTTAGAAATTAGTAAATAATGCATTAAAAAGTCAAGAATAAGTTTCCAGAAAAATGCAAGAAATGCGGTCCAAAATGCGATCGCATAATTGAAATGCGGACTACATATCTGCCGCAGAGTGAGGCAGAATGTTGGTTATAATTGAAGTCATAAATGCGGTCGAAATGCGGTGGCATAATAGAAATGCAGACCGCATAGTCGTCGCATATTTTCCTTTGACTTGTGCGAGGGTCAGTTCTGCGGTGCACTTTACGACCACAGAACATGAATGCGGACAACATTATTACTGCAGACCGACTCAGAATGTTTAGTTTCTGGGGTGTATTCTGCGGTACATTATGCGGACCACATGTTTACTCTGCGATCGCAAATGCGACCGCATAGTTGACTCGGGGCTCCAATTTTCTAATTTTTAACCCGACTTCCATATCGATATAACCGATGTTCTAGCTCACTTTGAACATTCTTCTGAGCATTCCTAGAGAGAGGAAGAGGGTTCATAGAGAGGGAAAGTCTCCCATCAATTTATTTCATAAGATTAGGCTAAATCATTGAAGAAAATCAAGTGAAGGTTCCTGAATCTTCATCCCAAGAGGTAAGGCTCCATCACCTCAGCTCATATTTGTATACTTAGCCATATGGGGTCATTAGGGAAGTAATTCATGGGTATGAGAGTGAATCTCTTGCATGCATGCCACCATAGAGTATTAGAAAGTAGTAAAATTAAAAAGGAGGCAATTGGGGGTACAAAATAATAGAAATTTCTCATGAAAAGGAGCCTAAGGTCATAGTGCACCTTTAGTGTTTGATGATATGTTCGAACCAAGCTAGAACTTCAGTTTCGTATCAAATTCTCAGTTTAATTTGAAATTCTTGCTCCATAGATCGAAGCGCTAAGAGTTTCGGAAATGTGTAAAAGAGTAAGGAAAAGCTTTATTGAGGTATGTATGGCTAAAACCCCATTTTATTAGAAATCGAGCTCCGTTGGTGCTTACGAACGTGTGGTAGGAGTTGAATTGGCTAGTGTATTGATTGTTATAGAGAAATTAATTGATTTACATATATCAATGCACATTCGTGAAGGATGTGCCTCAATGTGAATAACGTGCCAATCTTGATAATGAGAGAATGATGAAAAGTATAATTATTTGTTGTGCCTCAATGTGGATAACGTGCCAATCTTGATAATTAGAGAATGATGAAAAGTACAGTTATGTGTTGAATTACTTGGGCTATAAGCTGACATTGACACAAAGGACTGCTCATGTTAGCTATGTGCTTACTTGCCTGTGATTTGCAACTTGAATTATCCTTGAAATGTGTTTCTATGATCACAACTTGTAAAGTGAATATTGAATAGGGAAAAAAATGTGATGATGGTGGCCATGAGTGCCCTAATAATTGTTATGACATGTGTGGATAAAGATTTGAAGGTGTTGACCGATGAGAATTGAGTAATGCCTCCAATGAGGTGACCTAGCCGATCGGGTCGTGATCGGACACCATGCCGCACACATGGTGGTAATGTGCTGATATTGGATTTCGAATAAGGGAAATGAAATATTGATTGAGAGTAATGCCTCCAATGAGGTGACATAGTCGGTCGGGTCGTGATTGGACTCCGCTTGAGACGACAGTGGTAATTGAGAAAAGTGGTGAACACGTGATAGAAATGCCCAAATCTATGTTGTGGAAATTGTTTGAAAGATTATATGAATTGCTTCTTTGATTTGCCCATATTATTTGCTTGTATCTGTTTGATAGTTCTTTCTAGTAAAATGGTGTTGTAAGACCCCGTGAAATCCCGACTCAAAAAACCGGACCCCGTGGTGCCAAGTTAGGATTGTGTATGTGCTTATTAACCCTGGTTCCACTTTATCATATGTTACCCCGTTTGTTGCTATGAGATTTGGAATAGAACCAGAGCAGCTTCATGAACCATTCACAGTATCTACCCTAGTTGGTGAGTCAATTTTGGCTGCTCGAGTTTATAGGAGTTGTGTTGTTACGGTGCATGGTAAGGATACTATGGCCGATCTTATCGAGTTGGGAATGGTGGATTTTGACGTAATAATGGGAATGGATTGGCTTTACTCGTGCTTTGCCAAACTTGATTGTAGGACTAGAACTATCAGGCTCGAATTTCCTAATGAGCCCATCATTGAGTGGAGGGGAGATAATGTAGTGCCTCGAGGTCGGTTTATTTCCTACCTTAAGGCCGCAAAAATGATCAAGAAGGGGTGTATCTATCATCTAGTTCGAGTTGCAGATGCTAATG
>MU664876.1:52993-67256 GCA_026770625.1 Nicotiana glauca
TGCACCAGGCCATGGAGAAAGTCAAGCTCATTAAAGAAAGGTTGAAAACTGCTCAAAGTCGCCAAAAATCCTACTCGGATGTGCGTCGCAGAGATTTGGAGTTTAAAGAAGATGATTGGGTATTCTTGAAAGTTTCCCCTGTGAAGGGTATCATGCAATTCGGAAAGAAAGGGAAGTTAAGCTCAAGGTACGTCAGGCCATATAGAATTATTCAAAGAGTTGGTCAGGTGGCATACAAGCTCGAGCTGCCACCCGAGATGTCATTGGTACACCCGGTTTTTCTTGTGTCTATGTTAAGGAAAGTGGTAGGGGATCCGTCCTCCATTGTGCCCGTAGAGACTATTGAAGTAAACGAAGGGCTATCATACGAAGAGGTCCCAATTGCCATTCTTGATAGGCAAGTTCGAAAACTAAGGAATAAGGAGATTGCATCCGTAAAAGTATTATGGCGAAACCAGCACGTTGAGGAAGCTACTTGGGATGCCGAGGACGAAATGAAAGAGAAGTATCCACACTTGTTTGGATAATCATGTAATAACTCCTATGTGTTCAGCTCCATCGAAATCATATGTGTTGGCTAGAATTGTGTAATAACCACACTTGTTTGAATGATCATGTAATAACCATCCTCTTTTGGTAAGATGGTTGCCTATATGGCCATTGTTGATATTGTGACAGTTATACTATGCTTTGCAAATATGTTTATGGTGTTATGGTATGTTTTTGGGGCTCTCTAACAGGTGGATAAAGCCTAAATGCAAACGAAACTCTGGTGAAATGTTCGAAAATTTAGGGAGTTAGCTAAATTGGAAGACTGTCAACTAGTTTCGGGTTGTAAAGAAGAAGAAGATTGCACTAACACTGTTAATAAGTGAACCTTGATCCTCATTCGAGGACGAATGATCTTAAGTGGGGGAGGATGTAAGACCCCGTGAAATCCCGACTCAAAAACCCGGACCCCGTGGAGCCAAGTTAGGATCGTGTGTTAGAAATTAATAACCACACTTGTTTGAATGATCATGTAATAACCATCCTCTTTTGGTAATATGGTTGCCTATATGCCAAGTTGGATTGAATGATGTATTAAAAAGTCAAGAATAAGTTTCCAAAAAAATGCAAGAAATGTGGTCCAGAATGCGGTCGCATAATTGAAATGCGGACCGCATAGCTGCCGCAGAGTGAGGCAGAAATGTTGGTTAAAATTGAAGTCGTAAATGCGGTCGAAATGCGATCGCATAATCAAAATAAGGACCGCATAATTCATCGCATATTTTCCTTTGAATTTGCGAAGGTCAGTTCTGCGGTGCACTTTGCGACCGCAGAACACGAATGCGGACTGCATTATTACCACAGACCGAGTCAGANCCTCCAATTTTCTAATTTTTAACCTGACTTCCCTATCGATATAACCAGTGTATTAGCTCATTTTGAGAATTCATCTGAGAAATTCTAGAGAGAGTAAGAGGTTCCTTAGAGAGGGAAATTCTCTCATCAAATTATTCTATAAGATTGGGCTAAATCATTGAAGAAAATCAAGGAAAGGCTCCTGAATCTTCATCCCAAGAGGTAAGGCTCCATCACCTCAGCTCATATTTGTATACTTAGCCATATGGGGTCATTAGGGAAGTAATTCATGGGTATGAGAATGAATCTCTTGCATGCATGCCACCATAGAGTATTGGAAAGTAGTAAAATTAAAAAGGAGGCAATTGGGGGTATAACATGATAGAAATTCCTCACAAAAAGGGGCCTAAGATACAATGCACCTTTAGTGTTTGATGATATGCTCTAGCCAAGCTAGAACTTCGGTTTCGTCTCTAATTCTCAATTTTTAATTCAAAATTTCTTGCTCAATAGATTGAAGCACTAAGAGTTCCGGAAATTTGAATAGAGTAAGGAACAACCTTATTGAGGTATGTATGGCTAAAAACCCCTTCTATTAGAAATCGAGCTCCGTTGGTGCTTACGAATGTGTGGTAAGAGTTGAATTGGTTAGTGTATTGATTTATGGCGAAATTAATTGATTTACATATATCTATACATGTTCGTGAAGGATGTGCCTCAATGTGAATAACGTGCCAATCTTGATAATTAGAGAATGATGAAAAGTATAATTAATTGTTGAAATACTTGGGCTATAAGCCGACACTGAAACGAAGAATTATTCATGCTAGCTATGTGCTCACTAATTGTGATTGCAACTTGAAATATCCTTGATATACATGTCAATGATAACAACTTTTAAACTAGTATTGAAAAGGGACAATGATGTGATGATGGTGGCCATGAGTGCCCAGAAAGTGTTATGGTATGCATGGAATAAGGATTTGAAGGTGTTGACAAATGAGAATCGAGTAATGCATCCAATGAGGTGACCTAGCCAATCGGGTCATGATCGGACACCATGCCGCACACATGGTGGAAATGTGCTGATATTGAATCCCGTATAAGGGAAGAAAGATATTGATTGAAAGTAATGCCTCCAATGAGGTGACCTAGCCGGTCGGGTCGTGACCGGACTCCGCTCGAGATGGCGGTGGTGATGATAATAGTGGTCAACATGTGACAGAATTGCCTTAATCGGTGTTGTGGAAATTTTATGAAGAATTATCTGAATTGTTTCTTTGATTTGCCGTATTAATTGCTCGTATCTACTTGATAGTTCTTTCTAGTAAAATGGTGTTTAGTTATACATACCAGTACAATTCAAATGTACTGACGCCCTTTTTTGCCGGGGGCACTACATTCGTATTATGATTGTAGGTGGCCCCATAGTGGACAGTGCAGACCGTGTGTAGCGGAGTGTTCATCTACTCAAAGTCACGGTGATCCCCTTATTCTTCCATGGGGCTGCATGGTGTATCTTTTATTATTATAGCTTTTTATTTTGAGGTATAGTCAGGGCCTTGTTGCCGGCATAGTCATGCTTATGTGTTGTATCTTTCGAGGCTCCAAGGACACTAGTGTGGGTTATGTATGGGTTTTTTTGGGGAGTCTCCTATATGAATATGTTGTAAATCCTAAACTTGTGATCTCATTAAGTCGTATCTCTAATAGAATCCATGAATCTAGCTTATGAACAACTAATTTTTATGATATAAAATGAAGTAGTAATGTGGTATACCCCGTGTATTATCGTTCAAATTAACCAAAGGCATGAGTTCCGCATTCATAATGAGTTGGGGTAGAAAGCATTCGGTAAGGCTTGCTCAGTCGGGTTCACATGATTGAGCGCTGGTCGCGCCTCCCGAGGTTGGGCGTGACAGGTGTTTAGTTATACATACCAGTACAATTCAAATGTATTGACGCCCCTTTTACCGGGGGCGCTACATTCGTGTTATGATTGTAGGTGGTTCTGTAGCAGGTAGTCCAGTCCACCGGCAGTAGCACCTCCTCCATTTTCCATCAGCTATATTGGTGAGCCCCTTCTCATCGGGGCCCTGCGTGGCTTATGCCGCTGTTCTTCCCGGAGTCTTATTTTTTTTTTTGTATTTGTATAAGGTATAGCCGAAGCCTTGTTGCCGACATTTCTGTATTATTCTCCAGTTATATGTAGAGGCTCCGTAGACAGGTTGTGGGTTGCGTCGGGTATTGGAAATTAAAATAGAAATATTGATGTACATAAGTCTATAACTTGTAATAGCCTTAAAGTGACGAAATGATGTTGCTAATGAAACTGAAATGGAAATCATTAATTATATATTGATAGAATTTGATTAACGAAGTCCATCCGGGTTGGGTAGTATGCATGAAACCTGCCAGGCTTGCTCAGTCGGTTTTACTCGGTTAAGCGTCGGTCGCACTCCTCGGATTTTGGGGTGTGACAAAGATGGGATTGATATGTGTGGATTGTGGTTGAACTATTGGTAGACATGTGGTGTGATAAGGTGGTCTAAAATGCGGGATGCTATTTTAGAAAAAGTGATTTTTTCTAAACCTAAATGTAAAGGCTCTCGCAGTGATATAAGAAAAGATTGTGATTTATTTTGTGATTTGAGAAAATGAAGCGGTACCTCAGCAATGACTCTTGTTGACATTTCCCCATTCTTTATACTTGTCTTTGCTCGTTGTTTCCTTAGCGTAATATTAATTTTATTTCCCCGTGTTGCACTAGTTTCTTAGTTATGTGTAGCTAATCTTATTGTGCTATTTGTTGTTTGAATTCCATTACTGTCTTTATTACATTGTCTACCTTTTTCAATCTTTTATTTATTTCCAGTATGGCCCTGACCCGACCTCATCACTACTATACCGAGGTTAGGCTTGGCACTTACTAGATATCATTCTGATGTACTCATGCTACTCTTCTGAATATTTTTTTTTGCAGATCTAGGTATTTTTTACCAGCCCAGGCATTAGTCGAGACTTTTATATGGAGACTTCAAGGCACCTTGTTTTCTATATTTCATTATACTATGAAAGATATTGTTGTATATGATCTATTCAGCACTATTTCTTAGAGCTTGTGACTTATATTCCACCAAGTTTTTGGTGTTGTACATATTGAGTTATAGATTTTATTTATGTAGTTGCTAAAGTTTTGAGGCTCTATATTATTATTTCAACTATTTCGCATGATGTTAGGCTTGCCTAGCCTTAGAGACAAGGTGCTATCACCACAATCTACGAAGGGCATTTGGGGTAATGACAAGTTAGTATCGGAGCTCTAGGTTCATATATGTGATGACTCACAAGCAAGCTTAGTAGAGTCTCATCGATCGATACGGAGATGCATGTACTTATCTTCATGAGGCTGTGGAACTGTTAGGAAAAACTGCACTTCATTAATTCTTTATCGTGCAAAATTGCTGACTTTGGGATTATAAACTTTTGTCTTTCTATTCACTCATAGATGGTGAGGACACACACAGCTAGATCGGATGACCAGACCCACGTGACCCCTATTAGAGTCGCGAGAGGATAGGGTCCGGTAGAGGCTGAGGTCGTTTTTGTGGGGTAGACAGAGCACTTGCACGACCTGCTAAAAAGGAGCCACTAGTAGCTCCAGTTAGAGAGAAGGAACCCGAAATGCATGTTACTGTCCTAGCACTCCAACAGAGTCTCACCCAGTTTTTTAGCATGTTTGGCACTTTAGCTCAGCCAGGGTTGATATCATTTTCTCCTACAACATCTCAGGCCGAGGGATGTGCACGGACTCTTCCACCTATACCCAGAGCAGTAGGTACAGGTTGACCATGTCCTAGAGATCATACTAGTACAGCCGGTCACCCCAATTTATTTCGAGGTTAGGGCAGCAGCTTTTGAGGGGGAGCAACATAGGTTCGAGAGGTACAAGAAGTACGACCCTCCTACTTTCTGTGTCTTGGCGTTAGAGGATACCTAGGATTTTCTTGAGGAGATCCACAATATCCTCCATACTATGGGTATTGTGGAGTCTAGTGGGGTTGATTTCACTACATTCCATCTTAAGGGAGCGGCTTATCAGTGATGGCGAGCATATGAGTTGAATAATCAAGCTGAGGCAACATCACTTACTTAGGCGTAGTTCTCACATATGGTATTTAGGGAGTTTGTTCCCATAGTCTTAGAGATGCACGGCGCACAGAGTTTGAGCTGTTGCACCAGGGTTCTAAGACCTTATCGGAGTATGCGGTCTAGTTCAGTGATTTGTCTAGGCATGCACCAGCCTTGGTTTCTACTGTTAGAGAGCGAGTCTGTCGATTTGTTGAGGGGCTCAACTCGGATATTAGATTTAGCATGGCCCTAGAGTTTTAGATGGACATCGCACACCAACAAGTAGTTGAGATCGTTAAGAGGTTAGAGGGTATATAGGCCTTCGAGAGAGAGGAGAGGGAGGCTAAGAGGCCTCGAGATTCTGGCACATACAATGGTGCATGTGCCCTAGTTGCAGCTCGTCATGGTACGGTATATTTGAGTCACCACCTTTCATTTAACACTTCCATCTTGCCGCGATATTCTAGTAACTCTTAGGCCTCGGGCTCCCTATTATGCACCTCTATTGTTTAGTGCACCTCCTACACGAGGTGATTTTAGTCTAGCCGATCAGGTCCGAGCCAGCCACAATAGCCATGTGCTCAGACTACCTATTTTAAGAATGGTGAAACTTGTCATATGGTGAGAGATTTCCCTAGACTTATGAGGGGTACACCTCCACACACTACTCGGGCTTAGGGTATCACACAGGGTTCTCACGCCATGGATACCGCACCAGCTACCACTCCACCTATACAACTAGTTAAAGGTGGGGGTTGGGTAGGTAGCGGTCACCCTAGAAGAGGAGGCCAGGCCAAATATCATGCTCTTCCTACAAGGACGGAGGTAGTTGCATCCGACTCAGTCATCACATATATTGTTTCGATAAGTCATAAAGATTCATCAGTCTTATTCGATCCAGGCTCCACTTATAGGAAGTGTCATCTTATTTTGCTCCATATTTGGGTGTATTTCATGATCTTTTGAGTTCTCTTGTCTATGTGTCCTCACCTGTGGGAGATTCTATCATTCTTGACTGTGTGTATCAGTCATGTTTGGTTTTTCTTGGTGGTTTTGATACTAGAGCCGATCTACTATTGCTCTATATAGTAGATTTTGATTACATTGTGGGCATGTATTAGTTGTCGCCCTATCATTCTATTCTCGATTGTCACTCCAAGATCGTGATGTTGGCTATGACAGGATTACCATGGTTATATTGGAGAGGAGCTTTAGATCATGTTCCTAGCAGGGTCATCTCATTCATAAAGGCTCCACATATGGTTGAGAAGGGGTGTAATGCTTATCTAGCCTTCGTGAGAGTTGGCAGCATTGATACTCCTACAAAGGAGTCAGTTCCGGTAGTGAGGGATTATCCAAATGTATTATTGTTGGATTTTCTGAGAATGCCACCCGACGGGGATGTCGATTTTGGCATTAATTTATTACCGGGCACTCAACCCATTTTTATTTCACCCTATCATATGGCCCCAAAAAAATTAAAAGAATTAAAGGAGCGGTTGCAAGAATTGCTTGATAAGGGCTTTATTCGGCTTAGTGTGTCACCTTGGGTGCTCCAGTCTTGTTTGTAAACAAGAAGGATGGTTCTATGTACATGTGTATTAATTATTTCTAGTTGAACAAGATTACAGCGAAGAACATGTATCCATTGACACATGACCTATTTGATCAGCTACATGGTGCCCAAGTGTTCTCCAAGATTGATTTGCATTAAGTCTATCATCACTTGAAGATTCGGCATCCACATATTTCAAAGACTGCCTTCAGGACTCGGTATGGTCATTACGAGTTCCTTGTAATGTCATTTGGGTTGACCAATGCCCCAACAACATTCATGCCTTGATGAACAATATATTTCAACCTTATCCTGACTCATTCATCATTGTATTTACTGATAACATTCTAGTGTACTCTTGGAGCCGGAAGGACCATGAGTCGCACTTGTTGGATTTCTAAAGATGCCTATGTCGATTCAGAAAATATGCAAAATTTTCAAATTGTGAATTCTTGCTTGATTCGATAGAATTTTTGGTCCATGTAGAGTCGAGTGAGGGTATCAGGGTAGATCTGAAGAAGATTGAAGCGGTATAGAGTTGCCTCATACCATCTTCAGCTACAAAGATTAAGAGTTTTCTTGGGTTGGCAGGGTATTGCCATCGATTTGTAGTGGTATTCTCATCTATTGCAGCACCTATTACCAGATAAACCAAAAAGGGTGCTCCGTTCATGTGGACCGAGGAGCGAGAGGAGAGCTTTCAAAAGCTCAAGACCGATTGGACAACAGCCACAGTGTTGGTATTGCCTATAGGTTTAGGGTCGTACACTGTGAATTGTGATGTGTCGTATATTGTCTCGGTGCAGTATTGATATAGGAAGGTAAGGGGATAGCCTACATGTCTAGACAGATGCAGTTTCATTGTAAGAACTATCATGTCGATGACCTTGAGTTAGCAGTTATTATTCATGCCTTGAAGATTTGATGGCATTACTTGTATGGTGTCCCTTGTGATATCTACACCAGCAACTGGAGTCTGCATCTGTTCAAATAGAAGGATATTAACTTGCATTAGTAGAGGTGGATATAGTTGTTTAATCACTATGATATAACTATTCTATATCATTCCGAGAAGGCCAGTATGGCGGTCGATGCCTTGAGTCATAAGGCAGAGAGCTTGGTCAATTTAGCATATCTACTAGCAGTAGAGAGGCCATTAGCATTGGATGTTTAGGCCTTGGCCAATCAGTTTGTTAGATTGGGTGTTTTTGAGCGAGGCCAAGTTTTGACTTGTGTTGTTTCTCGGTCTTCTCTTTATGATCGTATTAGAGAGCGTGAATATGATGACCCCCATTTGTATGTCCTTAAGGACACGGTTTAGCACGACAATGCCAAGGAGGTCACTATTGGAGATGAAGGTGTATTACAGATACATGGCAGGCTATGTGTGCCTAATGTAGTTGGGTTGCCTGAGTTGATTATCTAGGAGGTTCGCAATTCGTGGTACTCCATTCATCTAGGTGCCGCAAAGATTTATCAGGACCTGAGCCAGCATTACTTGTGTAGAAGAATGAAGATGGACATAATGCAGTATGTAGCTTAGTTCCTAAATTTTTAGCAGGTGAAGTATGAGCACCAGCGGCCAGGTGGATTGCATCAGAAGCTAGAGATTCTTGAGTGGAAATGAGAGCGGATTACTATGGATTTCATTGTTGGGCTCCCACGGACTTGGAGGAAGTTCAATACAGTTTTGGTGATTGTGGATAGGTTCACCAAGTTGGCTTATTTCATTCCAGTGGTTACTACTTATTTTTCTGAGGAGCTGGCTCGAGTTTATATTCACGATATTGTTATGCTTCATGTCATGCTATTATCCATCATCTCTGATCAAGGTATATAGTTTACATAGCAGTTTTTTAGAACCGTACAACATGATCTAGGTACACTGGTTGAACTAATCATAACATTTCCCCCTTAGACGAACGGGATATCGGAGTGCGCAATTCACATATTAGAGGATATGCTCTGTGCTTGTGTGATGGATTTTGAGGGTCCTTTGGGATTAGTTCTTGCTTCTTGCATAGTTCGCACACAACAACTGCTACCAGTAAAACATTCAGATGGCCCCTCATGAGGCTTTGTTTGGTAGATGATGTCGATATCCAGTGGGTTAGTTTGAGTAGGGCGAGGCTAGGCTATTCAATTCAAAATTGGTTCAGGATGCTTTGGAAAAGGTTGAATTGATTTAGGATCTACTTCGTACTGCCCAATCCAGATAGAAGAGTTATGTATATCCGAAGGTTCGCGATGTTTCATTCATGGTTCGGGAGCGGGTGTTGCTCCAGGTTTCTCCCATGAAGGGTGTTATGAGGTTCAGAAAGAATGGCAAGTTGAGTCCTAGGTATATCAGACCATTTGAGAGGATTGGAGAGGAAACCTACCTGCTTGCAGTATCATCTACTCTAGTTGTAGTTCATCCAGTATTCCATGTTTCTACGCTCCGTAAGTATCAAAACAATCCGTCTCTTGTGTTAGACTTCAACTTAGTCCAGTTGGACAAGTATATGTCTTATGTTTAAGAGCCGGTGGCCATGTTGGATAGGCAGGTTCGGATGTTGAGGTCGAAAAACATCGCTTCAGTGAAGGTTCAGTGGAGGGGTCATCCAGTCGAGGTGGGAGACGGAGCATGACATGCGTAGCCGTTATCCTCATTTTTTCACAGCATCAGATATGTCTCTATACTCCATTGAGGATGAACATTTTTCTAAGAGGGGAGGATGTAATGACTCGACAAGTTGTTTTGAGTTTTTTACCTCAATCCCCTAATTTATACTTCGTCCATGTTATATTATAGATACGTGACTTGACGGGATGCTTTGTTTCGGGTTCGAGAGAGTTCAGAGTGAAATAGGACACATAGTCTCCAAGTTGGAAGTTTAAGTCGTAGGAGTTGACTGCTGTTTGACTTGTGTAAAGACAACTCCGAAAATGAGTCTTGATAGCCTCGAGAGCTCCATATGGTGATTTTAGTCTTATGAGCGTGTCCGGATGTAGATTTAGGGGTTCGTAGGTCATTTCGGTGTGATTTGGCAAAAGTTGGAAAATTTGAGGAATTTGGAAAGTTTGATCGGGAGTAGACTTTATTGATATTGGGGTCGGAACCCAATTTCAAAATTTGGAATAGGTGTGTAATGTTATCTACGACTGGTGTGTAAAATTTGAGGTCAAAAAGAGTTGATTTGGTATGAATCGACATCGGTTTTAGAATTTTGAAGTTCATAAATCATAGGCTTGAATTTGGGTTGCGATTCATAAAATTTATGTTATTTGATGTGGTTATTGGCCTCTAGTAGGTCCATTATGTATTTTGGAACTTGTTGGGATAATCTGACGGGGTCCCGAGGGGGGCAAGGTGTGAATAAAATTGAAATCGGATCATTTGTGGACTTCTTGGATTGCTGAGGTGCCCATCTTCTTGCATTTTCACACTTGATGAGGGAATGGTCGCTGGTGCGAGCTAGAAACAGCGAACCACTGGTCGCAGAAGCGTAAATATCCTAGCCCATGTGGGATCACAGGTGCGCCATGTTGACCGCATCTACGCATCTGTAGGTGCCGAGAATGGTCGCAAATGTGGAGGAAGGCTTCTTGGTCGGTCATCGCAAAAACTGAGAAAAATTCCCATGTGTGAAGCTTGTCCGCAGAAGCAGAACTCGCCTGATTAAGTGGAATCCGCACCTGCGGTGGAAATTCCACAGGTGAGGAGCCGCAGATACGGCTACAAGGTTGCGGGTTCGATTTAATTGGTCGAAAAAAGGGAAATCCGAGGGTTAGAATTAATATTTTATTTTGAGATTTTGAGAGCTTGGTGGGAGAAAAAAAATTTGAGGTATTTTCATAGAAACTGTTGGAGTAAGAATTCTTAACTTAATTTTGGTGAAATAACATTAATCTATCATTGCTATTACCATGTAATTAGGGAATGGAGTTGGAAATAAATTAGGGAAAAGTGGTAAATCTTAGACTAAGATTTTGGGTGTTGAAAGGAAAAATGAGGTCGGATTTGGATAATTTTTTTATAGTTGGACTCGATATCGAATGGAGGTTTGGATTTTATAATTTTTGTCAGTTTTCGAGATGCGAGTCGGGGTTGACTTTTTAGGTCGATTTTTCTATTCTTTGCAAAGAACGTAGTTTCATTGTTTTAATTAGTTTTCTATAGTTATATTTATACTATAAAATTATTTTTGCTAGGTTCGAGTCGTTCGGAGTTGAAAAATTGAGGGAAAGGCCTTCTAGTAGATTGATTTAGCGTGGTTTAAGGTAAGTGGTTTACCTAACTTTTTGTAGGGGGACTACCCATTAGAATTTGTGTTGTTTGTGATAATTGTAATGTGTAAGATCCGTATACACAAGGTGATGAGTGTGTACACATGCTAGATGTAGAAATTATAGATTTTTAACTATGTAAATTCCTTCTATGTCTTAAATGAGTTACTTTAACATGTTATTGTCATCATTTTTAGTCTAATTTTACATGTCTACCTGTCTTATCCCTTACTTTCTAATTTCTCTACTTGTTTTGTTGAAATTCGTGTTTCTCTCATTCTGTAATCACTATTACTTGTGGAATTCTTTATTAAAATTGCTATTTCTTGAAATATCTTGCTGTTTTAATTGGTCTTGTGTTGCAAATGACATAATTCCTATTGAGACTTTGTGTACATCGTGGTTGAACCGTGACTCTTTATGATGAAATTTTTCTATTGTTTAGTTTCTCTGGCAAGATATGATATTGGGCCCTTGAGGCGCGATTTGTGTTACATTGTGATATTGATTCGCATTCGGTGGTATAAGGCGTGGGTGTTGAAATGCATGCGGTGAGATAAGTGGGATTGATACGCATTGCTAGTAGGAGAACTATTAGAATTCGTACAGTGTGATAAAGTGGGATAAAATGGCGGATGCTATTTCGGAAAAAATAATTTTTTTTAAAAACTAAATGTAAAAGCTCCCGCGGTGATATAAGGAAAAATTGTAATTTATTTTGTTATTTGAGACTACAAGGCGGTACCTCGGTAGTGACTCTTGTTGATATTTACCCATTCTTTGTGCATGTCTTTGCTTATTGTTTATTACCATATTATTAATTATCTTTCTCCGTGTTGCACTATTTGCTTAGTTCTGTGTAACTAATCATGTTATGCTATTTGATGTTTCAATTCCATTACTATCTTTATTACACTATCTACCTTGTTCATTCTTTTATTTATTTCCCATAGGGCCTTGACCGAACCTCATTAATACTCTTTTTTTTTTGCTAAAAAATAGAGTAGTGACGAGGTCGGGTTAGGGCCCTACTGAAAATAAATAAAAGACCGAACAAGGTATCGTTATGATGTACACCATCGAGGTTTGTTTTGGCACTTACTGAGTACCGTTGTGATATACTCGTGCTACTCTTCTGCATATTTTTTTGTGTAGATCTAGGAAATTCTTACCAGCCCAGGCAATAGTCGGGACTTTTATGCGGATACTTACAGTTATACTTGCCGACATCCGCAGGCCTCAGAGTCCCTTTCTATCCTGTTTTCTTATTTCAATATCACATTGTAGATAGTGATGTATATGATCTATTCAGCACTATTACTTAGAGCTTGTGATTTATACGTATTGAGTTACAAATTTTATTTATGTTGTTGCTGAAGTTTTGAGGCTCTAAATTATTATTTCAACTATTCTGCATGTTGTTAGGCTTACCTAGTCTTAGAGACTAGGTTTTGTCATGACAACCTACGGAGGGCATTTGGAGTCGTGGCTGAATCATCTTGTTACAACTACCATGGCTATACATAATTTAAGCTGACAACATTCTTCTACCGATAAGAAATTTAACTATTATGCTAATGAGGATATTTCTAAAAAGACTAAGGAAGGAGATGAGCCTTCTAGTATTCCTTTAGAAATACAATGCAAGTCTTCTTCTAATATGGAGGCTCTGTGATATAATTAGAGATGAAATTATTAAAAAATATTATTATGTGTGAGTGACTTAGGTTATTATTTCATGGTGATTATCAATATGTTATAATTTCTGGAATAGACTTCCAATTCATGCTGAATGATGACAATATAATAAGTAATTATAATAGATAATATAATATGTTTTGTTATAACTATATATGTTATATTGATTTAAATCTTTAATATGTATGTTTACTTTAAGTTTTATATTTTAATTAAAGAAAAAAAAAGTCTCTTACGATAAATATTTAAGTTCATTTTCCTCTTTATAATAATTAGAAGACCTTGGTAGTATCTTTTTACTAATTTTACACTCAAAATCACTTTTTAGAAAGACATTGAAAACATAATTTATTAATCAAATATTAAAAAAAGTAATTCTTAAATTAATTGGCCAAATACAAATTATTAATTTTTTCAAAAGTTCTTTTGAAAAAAAGCACTTCTGAAAAAAGTACTTTTCATAATAAGTAGGTTCGCAATCTTGGCCAAACAAGTTCTTAGTCTAGGCAAGCTTCATTACTATCCAAACAAGGTCCTTGCTACAAAATCCACTAATGATCGTGATGGTACTTAACACCACCATCAGGCAAACAGTGAATGGTTAACTTAATTACTCATTTTAATATTTTTGGAATATTAATTTTCATTAGTTAAATAGTAAGAAATAAGATTGATAGGGTAAATGTTAATTTCACAACTACAATAACGAACAACCCGTAAGCATCCCAATACCCGGTGTCAGAAGTGCATGAGCGTCAACTAGGAAATATAATAAAATATAATATATGTCTGCAATACAAATTAGACAGGAGAAAATAAATAACTCTGATGGAAACTATGCATGCTACAGATCGTAACATGAAATGCAAGTCACGGTAAGTCACCGCAATAGTTACGCCTCTGCGCCCAAAAGACCACCGGACATATATGTACCTGCACAAAAGTATGCAACAAGTGTAGCATGAATACGTAAATCAATGCGTACCCTATAAGAATCTAGGCTAACCTGGAGAAGTAGTGACGAGCGGTCAACATCAACACTTTTTAGTGGTCCAATAAGTAATATACAGTTAGAAGTAAATATATGGGGAAGAATAAACAAACAAAATAAACAAGTGTAAATACGTGATACAATCCTACTCTCTACAATAGCTAAAGCTCTCAATTAGCAATTACCTCCTCAATCAGAGCGCATATATATATATATATATATATATATATATATATATATATATATATATATATATATATATATATATATATATA
>MU664876.1:67907-83597 GCA_026770625.1 Nicotiana glauca
ATAATTCAAATCGGGAAGACTCTTAGATACACTCACTTCTTATCAAATATTACGCATGATTCCATGAGAGTATTTTATAGAAATGTCGAGGCGTACGTCTCGATCCTATCATAATCTGTGCACTGCCGAGGCGAATGGATTGCTCCCATGATAGTGTGGTAGATAATCCTGCCGAGGAAAAATTCCAATCCCATTAGAATAAGAATCTTTAACAGGTACTTGACCCCACTCACTATTTAACGTGTGAGTTATAATTATTAAGGAAAACCTTTTGATAAAAATGCATATCACGGGAGAAATTCGTAAGAGGAACACAATTATTCTGCGGCTAATCATGAAGCTTATCAAATCTCTACAATAGCAAGTCTATCACACGCACTTCTAAACTCGAGTCGTAATGCGAAATACACGAATTAAGAGGGTATTAAACAAATCTCAAGGTAAAAAGTTGCAAAACATGGTCATTAGACTTCAGGAACGATCAAAGAAATTGTTAGTTGGGATAAAGAGCTTAAGGATAAAGGATATGAGTTATATAGGTGGATTAGATCCTACGAAACAACCTTTAAAGAAGGTCCAGATCAGCCACAATTGGACCAATTTAGCACCTAAGATGTGTCAAAACTTTCCGCACATGAATTCCTACATAAATCCATATTTCTATAGCATAAAAAGGACTTACTTGATGTCCAATAATGGTACAATAGTCGTGCTAGACGTTGCGTTCAAGTTGGTGCGAAGTTTCTTGCAAATTACCCTCAAGATTTCCAAGATTTTCAAGATTCTATCCAAGATTGGTTTGGGACTGATTTCCATATATTATGGGACTATATTTATTGTTTTCCTAGTTAGTTAAGGTTAATGTTTTCCTTTTCTAAGAATTTTGGAATTACTTTAAAAGAATGACTTGATTTTTGCTTTATAGTATTTTTCATTTCCTAAGGTAGTTGGACTTGTTGTCCAAAGTAGTTTAGGACTTTATTTCCTTGTTTTTTTAACCTTAATTTCGTGACCTTAAGGAGTATCTTCTTTCTTTTTTGTCTTAGATTATTCAAACTATTATCAATAAAAATTGTGAGATTTTTCTTACACTCTTGTATGTGGCTACTTTTGGATTTATTCTTCAACCTTCAAGACTCAACTTAAAGTGGTAAGAATAAACTCTTTCGAAATCTTAGGTCACTTCTAGGTATTCAACAAAGGTCATACTTGTAGGCTTATTGTTGTTCTTATTATTCTAAAGGGTCGGGTTTCACAATCTATCTCTTGTTCTTAATTCTCTACCAAAGGCGATTAGTTCTTTGTTAGCTAATTGTTATTATTAGGATTCAACTTCAAGAATAGATTTCTTGAATTCAAGAAACTCTTTCTTGAATTAAATATATCTTTAATTTCCGTCCTTTTTCGTTTCTCTATTTTCTTTTAGCTGTCACTCATTTCTTGATTTTCTTGTTTTCCTTTACTAACTCTTGTATCCCCTATCATGTCGTTATCACTGCCCTTCTTCGCGATCGCGGAAAGACCATGGCGATCGCTAAGTCTAAAAATGCATTGCCTCCAAATTTGCTCTTTGCTTTCGCGTTACCAATGCCATATTCACGAGGCCTACAGACCCTACTGCTTCATGTTCGTAGTAGAAGCTCCTTGTTCGTGAAGGTTTAATGGCTCCAGGTCCCCCAAATCCCTTCGTTCTTCGTGTTCGTGACCCCCGTGTCGCGTTTGTGTAGTCATGCTCCAGTTCTCCTATGTATTCGTGACCCTTCACGTTTGCGAATGGGACACCAAGCACCAGCAACAGCAACCTGGCCAAATTTGGTCTGAAACCACCCGATGCGCCCGGACCTCGTCCAATAATACCACTCGTTCCAAAATGCAACACTAGCTTAGTCGAAGCCTCAAACCATGTCAAACAACATCGAAATCACGAATCGCATCCCAATTCAAGCTTAATAAACTATAGAACACCAAACTTCTACATTCGATGCCGAAACCTATCAAATCACGTCCGATTGACCTCAAATTTTGCACACAAGTCACATTTGACATTACATACCTATTCAAACTTCTGGAATTGGAATTTGAACCCGATGTTAAAATGTCCACTGCCAGTCAAACTTTTTTAAAAACCTTCAATTTCCAATTTTCGCCAAATTACCCCGAAATGACCTACCGACATCCAAATCCACTTCCAGGCGCACTCCTAAAACCTGAATCACCATACAGAGCTATTCTCGGGCTCAGAATCCCAAATGGACATCAATAACATTGAAATACACTTCAACCCAAATTCATGAAATTCTTCCAAAATGCCAACTTTCCACAATAAGCGTCGTAATACTACCGGGTCATCCAAAACCTGATACGAATATATGCCCAAGTCGAAAATTATTGTACGAACCTATTAGAACCTTCAAATCCCGATTTGGAGGTCGTTTACTCATAAGTCAAAACTTAATCAATTCTTCCAACTTAGAGCTTCCGAAATTAGAGTTTTCTTTTCAAATCAACTCTGAACTTTCCGAAATTAAATTCTGACCACACGTGCAAATCATAATACCTTAAATGAAGCTACTCAAGGCCTCAAATCGCTGAACTACACACTAGAGCTCAAAATGACTGGTTGGGTCGTTACATTCTCTCCCACTTAAACACCTTCATCCTCAAACGTGCTAAGAACTATTCCGAAGTTGTCCAAAATCGATGTTTAACACCTCGTGAACATATCCATGCCACCACAACTTAGTTGAGCACATTAGCTCGAGCAAGACTGAAGATCCTTCCTGCTACCTTAGCTAACAAGCTTTAGAACCCAATTCTAACATCCAGAATTCTCCACGATACTAGATTTTAACACACGAACATCGTATCAATCCCAAGACACTAAACACAATGCGACCATGCTCCTCCGGTGAAATGACACCATGCACCACATAACTGATTTACACAAGGCAATCTCCCCGAAGAATAACAACTAAAATTTCCACTGACCCAAAGCCGGTAGTTTGCCTTATAACATATATAAGCCCTACTTTGACTCTCGCGATACTGCCACGATGGAAGAGATGTGTAGAAAATCATAATCACCTACCAAATCAACAAATCATAGACTCTCTCGTCGTGTTAAGGACCATTACCTCATTCTGAACTGGATAATAATATTTGCTCTTTAATATACCTTATATAAAACTGTTGCACTTATTTCAGGTCCAAAAATCTCGTTTGACCCAGTACAAGCTGCTCGGCAATAATCCACCTCAAACATTGACCAAGATCTAATATGATGCCACAATGCGTCAACAAGCTAAAACTCGAATGTAATATATAAGGAAAATGAACTCTGGAAAGCACTACTCAACCTATATAACTAATTAAACAACTGAAAAGATGTTATGAAGCTTCCTCTGAAAATGAGAAATAAAACACACAAGAAAAGATATATGGGAATTACACTCAACATCACATTGTTGCAGCGTACAACCCGATCCACACACGATACTGTTACGGCGTGCAACTCGATCTAACCATAATATCATTGCGCTGTGAGACTCGATCCAAACAACATACCCATGGCAACGTGCCACCTAATCTGTACATAACAATTGAGAAAAATATATACACACCAAGTCATAACGCTCATACTTACGAAATGACCGAATATGGGTCACAAGCATGCCAAGTGCATAATACAAATTCCGGGGAGACGGATAGAGTTGGATGCTACGAAACCCAAGCACAACTAAGGTGCAATAAATGACTCGCATCTTGAGAGTCATCCTGCTCATATAACATCGCTAGCTACATGGGAACATAACACATGTGCGAATAATCAAGCCGTCTCACAACCCACCTGGTACAATAGAGTATTACATGGAATAGCCGACGATGAAAATAAAATCTAACGCTTAAAGACTCTTCCATAAGCAAAACTATGCTGAAAGAATACACCCGACCTAATATAAAGCACACATTCACATTTAGACCCATCCATGGACCTCAAGTCGATTCGAATCGTACCGCACTGGGCTAATAACATTCCAAGGATACACAACATGTCACGCCCCAAATTAGAGGGACATGACCGGCGCCCGACCGGGAAGCCCCAGCCAAGCGGACCTAGGTGCCTTTCCTACCCCACGCGTTACCCCATGTTTTCCTTACTCATTATTTGCAAGAACTAGCCATATAATTAACTTAAAATACTTTTTGCAAAATATACATACATAGTAGTTAACGAAGTTATTAATTCGTTGCCCAACAAAAGAAATGGGGATATACATAAGCTTTTACCCACATCCACTATCTACGGAGCCTCTAAAAGTACAAAAGGATAATACAGTATTTGCCGGTAACAAGGCTCCGACTTACCGTACATAACAACAAAATAAAACTATAAAAACAAGCAGCCTAAGCCACGCAGGGCACCGAGGGGAATGGGGCTCACCAAAAAGCTGATGGAAGGCGGAGGGAGAGCTACGAACGGTGGGCTGGAGTACCTGCTACGGATCCACCTACAACCATAACACGAATGTAGCATCCCCGCAGTACATTTGAATTATACTATTATGTATGGACAAACTTTGTCCCAAGTAAACTCGAACCATAAACAAGTAAGCAGTAATAATATAACGACAATCAAATCCACAAGAAGAGAACAATTAAGCCAAATAGGTATACAACCTTTCCTCCATAAACAAGTATGTAATTGTAATAGAATTAACAATCAAATCCACAACGAGAGAACAATCAAACCAAACAAATTTACAATCTCTCCTGTTTCCCCTTCCATATTTCCTCATCAATAGTTTCATAATTGGTTTAAAATTTCATTTCAATGGCGATTTCGATCGCTTTCCAACCTTATTACCTCAGCCACCCTTATTACCTCGGCCACCCTTATCACCACAACCCACACCTTATTACTTCGTGTTACGGCGCGTAACCCGATCCCACCGAGCAATCACAATTCACAAGCAACACAACAACCAACAAGTCACAAGAATAACAACAACAATTCTCAAGAAATAACAAAAATAATTCTCAAGGAGCGACAACAAAAATTTACATGAACTTCCAAGGCCATCAGTACCATTTTCATGTATTTCACAACTCATATGCATAGATAGTTCACAACGATAATCTTCCATGTTAAGATACATGTATTGCTACCACAGTTATTCCAAAATACATCAATTCCCATTTCCTTCCATCACTTGTGTCACAATTTTTATCACATAGCACATTAACAATCACAAACCTGGTTTATTTTAATTACTTGCATCAATATAGTGAAGGCAAAACCACAATCACTGAACAATACCAACCACAAGAATTTCACACCAATTCACGTAGAATCACATACCAAGCACTCGAATACCCAAACAAGGTGATTTTACCAAGTTCAAAGTTAGCCATACATACCTGGAGCCGAATTCCTTTTTAATTCTTACTACAAATTCACCGAAATCTAGCAACATCAATATAGTGCACAAATTAATATACATAGCTTAGAATTCAAGGTTCACAATCACTACCCGAATATATTTAGGCCATTAACCCTTTCTTTGCGCAAGTCTTTGCTCCCACCCCATTACTCTCACTAGGTTTTAGCTTATAGATGCATGAATGAGTTCGACCCTTATTTTCAAAGACCTACGCATGAGACTTCCTCTTTAATTTAAAACAGAATTTCAATGGAAAAAGTGAGGGATTTTACTTGTAGGGAAAGGGGTATGAAGATAAGCTTGAATTTCCCCGGCCCGGATAACTTTGAAGAACAAGATTTTGGAGAAGATGAGTTTCTCTCTCAAGACCCTCTCTTCCTCTCTCTTAATTTGATCAAAATGTCGTTAAAATAGGGGGGTTGGGGTGTTTTATTAAAAAGGGGGTCGGGTTTTAAAATTGGGAAAAATAGAAGCCCGACAAGATTTGCGGTCACTTTTCTGCGATCGCAAAACTGAAATGCGGTCTGCATAGTGGACCGCAGAAATGCCCTAAAAACTCTGAAGGTCTATTCCGGTATGCGGCAGGAATGCGGCCGCATAATGGACCGCATTTTCAATATCAATTTCGACCAATCTACTGTTTCACTATGCGGCAAGAATGCGGCCCGCATAGCTGATCTGCGACCGCATCCTGGACCGCATAAATGACAATCTCAGGAAACTTGATTATTTTGATTTTTAAAAGCTTAGTTTACTAACAAGGGTCCAAACCGCGGCGAGAAGAATTCTACACATTCCCAACACATGTTCGGAGCCGACACCACAACTTACTAGGTTTTGAGTTTAAAAATTTTACGGGGTCTCACATCCTCCCCCACTTAAAAATCATTTGTCCCCGAATGAGGAGTTATCCCCAACCCTTCAGCATTCTGAGGCTTGTTGGTTTTTGAAAACAAGTTACGCAAGTTCTTGTACCTTTTTTCCATCCCCCCTTATTTTACAAAAATTTCGCAAGAGTTTCTTTTGTAATTTGGACATTTCTACCTGTCAGAGGACCCCCGAAACACAAATTCCAACATCATAACAGGATTACAACCGTTCCTACAGTTGTTATACAATTTCCTACCCTAACAATTGCACATATTTGATTACTTGATACATTTTTCTTATGAAACAGTTATTCAAATAGGTTTCACATAATTTCATCACTTTCACATGTTATATGCATACAAGTAACTCACTACCAATCTACACTTACTATTAGTTGATTACTTAACACAAGAGTCGTTGTCAAATTTTCATTTACCAAAGAGATGTTTCACAGGACTTAAGACAACCACAATACCTATAAGTCTTGCACAACTAGAGGGAACTTCACTAGCATTTAGGAAGGAACCAGTCCGGACATAATGAAAGTGGTTTTTGAGATAGAAAGGTCACCTAATTTCTTCTAGGCTAGATCAAACAGATGGGGATATTTCTCTTTCATTTCCTTCTCCGCTTCCATGTGACTTCCTCAACTCGTTGACTTCGCCACAACACCTTGACTGAAGCGACTTCCTTATTTCTCAACTTACGGACTTGTCTATCAAGAATGGCAACCGGAACGTCTTCATACGACAACTCTTCATTAACCTCGATAGTTTCGACTGGCAAGATGGTGGATGGATTCCCAACCACTTTCTTCAACATGGACAGGTGGAACACCGGGTGCACTAATGACATCTCGGGAGGCAATTCCAGCCTATAGGCCACCTGCCCTATCCTTTGAACAATTCTATACGGTCCGACATATCTAGGACTCACCTTACCTTTCTTCCCGAAGTGCATGATTCCCTTCATAGGGGATACCCTTAGGAATGCCCAATCACCAACTTGGAATTCCAATTCCCTCCGACGAACGTCCGCATAAGACTTTTGGCGACTCAGAGCGGTCTTCATCCTTTCCTGAAGGATTTTAACTTTCTCCATATCCTGGTGCACAAGGTCTGGCCCTATCAGTTCTGCTTCACCCACTTCGAACCACCCAATCGGAGACCTACACCTTCGTCCGTATAATACCTCAAATGGGGCCATTTGGATGCTAGCATGAAAGCTGTTGTTGCAAGCAAATTCTATAAGTTGGAAGTGCTCATCCCAATTTCCCTTGAAATCCAAGGCAAATGCTCGCAACATATCTTCGAGCGTCTGAATAGTCCGCTTGGTCTGACCGTCAGTTTGTGGATGGAAAGTTGTGCTGAGATTCACTCGAGATACCCAAACCTTACTAAAATTTCGTCCAAAACTTTGCTGAGAACTGGGCCCCCCGATCCGAGATAATAGAAAGTGGCATGCCATGGATCCTTAGTATCTCTTTGATATACAACTTGGCATATTGCTCTGTAGTGTTGGTGGACTTGACTGGCAAGAAGTGAGCTGATTTGGTGAGTCGATCCACTATTACCCAAATTGAGTCAAATTTGTGTTGAGTGCAACGTAACCCCACCACGAAATCCATGTTAATCATCTCCCATTTCCACGTCGGTATCTCCATAAGCTGAGTTAGCCCACCGGGCCGCTGATGCTCGGCATTCACTTGCTAACAATTCGGACACTTAGATTCAAATTTCGCCACACCCCTCCTCGTACCGTTCCACCAATAAACCTCCTTGAGGTCATGATACATTTTTTTAGAACCCTGATGCACGGAATACCTGGAATTATGAGCCTCTGTCATTACCCTCTCCTGAAGCTTCTCCATATCCGGAACACATAACCTACCTTGACACCGCAAAACACCATCTTCGCTGCTGAGTGAGAATGCCTAAGTCTTGTAATTCAGAACTGCTTCCTTCATCTGAGCCAATGCTGGATCAATAAACTGTTTCTCCTTGATTTCTGTCACAAGCGATGACTCCGCTCCATTATGCACCATAACACTCCCTTCGTCTGATGCCGAAATGTGAACCCCTAAATTGGCTAATTCATAAACCTCTCGAGCCAAGGGCCTCTGATCCACTCCCAGCTGAGCCAAACTTCCCATGGATTTCCGACTGAGAGCGTCGGCCATCACGTTTGCCTTCCCTGGATAGTACAAGATGTCCATGTCATAATCCTTGAGTAATTCTAACCACCGCTGTTGCATTAAATTCAACTCTTTCTGCCTGAACAAGTACTGGAGGCTCTTGTGAAATGAAAATACATCCACATGGACCCCATAAAGGTAATGCCGCCATATTTTTATGGCAAAAATAACTACTGCAAGCTCCAAATCATGCGTCAGGTAATTCTTCTCGTGATTCTTGAGTTGCCTTGAAACATATGCTATAACCTTCCTATGTTGCATCAATACACACCCCAAACCAACCCTGGAGGCATCACAATAAGCTACAAATCCTTCCGTGCCTTCTGGCAGGGCCAATACCGGTGTCGAGGTCAACCTTGCCTTCAATTCTTGAAAACTTTTCTCACAAGCATCAGACCATTGGAACTTAACTGCTTTCTGCGTCAATTTAGTCAATGGGGAGGCGATGGTAGAGAATCCCTCCACAAACCTCCGATAGTACCCTGCAAAACCCAAGAAGCTACGAATCTCCATCGGGGTCACGGGTCTAGGCCAATCTTTCACTGCTGCAATTTTTTGGGGGTCTACCTGAATCCCTTCACTTGAGACGACGTGGCCCAAAAAGGCAACAGACTCCAACCAAAACTCACATTTTGAAAATTTGGCATATAACTGGTGCTGATGAAGAGTCTGCAAAACTGCCCTGAGGTGATAGGCATAATCCTCCCGACTCCGCGAATAAACAAGGATGTCATCAATAAAAACAATCACGAAGGAGTCTAAAAATGGCTTGAAGACCCAATTCATAAGATCCATAAAAGCTGCCAGGGCATTGGTTAGCCCAAAAGACATGACCGAGAATTCAAAGTGACCATAGCGAGTTCTAAAAGCAATCTTGGGAATATCCTGCTCCCTAATCTTCAATTGGTGATATCCTGACCGTAGATCAATTTTAGAGAAGAATCTTGCACCTTGCAATTGGTCGAAAAATCATCTATCCGAGGCAAAGGATACTTATTTTTTATTGTGACTTTGTTGAGCTGCCGGTAATCAATACACATCCGGAGCGACCCATATTTGTTCCTGACAAAAAGGACTGGAGCACCCCATGGCGACACACTCGGCCGTATGAACCCCTTTTCTAACAAGTCTTTTAGCTGCTTCTTTAACTCCCTTAACTCTGCTGGAGCCATTTTGTATAGTGGAATAGATATTGGCTGCGTATCATGTAACACATCAATCCCAAAATCAATCTCCCTATCTGGTGGAATCCCTGGAAGCTCGTCCGGAAATACTTCAAGAAACTCATTCACGACTGGCACGGGCTCGGTGGTAGACACTTCATAAGTGGTGTCCGTCACATGGACCAGATGATAAATATACCCCTTCTTAATCATCTTTGAACCCTTAAGGCGGGAAATAAACCTACATTTCGGCACCACACCATTTCCCTTCCACTCAGTAACTCGCTTATTAGGGAACTCGAGCCCCATGACTCTCGTTCGGCAGTCAAGTATGGCAAAGCATGCATAAAGCCAGTCCATTTCCATAATAACATCAAAATCTACCACTCCGAGCTCAACAAGATCGGTTGTGGTAATACGACCACACACCGCGACAGCACAACTCCTATAAACTCGTGCAGCAATGATAGAATCACCAACCGGAGTCGATATAGAGAACGGTTCATGAAGTTGTTCGAGTTCTACCCCAAAGCTTGAAGCAATGAATGGGGTGACATAAGACAAGGAGGACCCCGGATCAATAAGAGCATAACAATCAATGGCCTGAACAGACAAGATACCTGTAACCACATCTGGAGAGGCCTCTGCACTCTGGCGACCACTCAAAGCATAGAACCGGCTGGGTCCATCTCTACCACGAGCTCCTCCTCTAACTGCACCACGCATCATCGGGGCTAGAGGACGTGCAGATGATGTAGCGACTGAAGAATCGGATGGTTGAGCGGATCCCCTACCAATGTCCTAGCTGGGCACATGACAGTCTCGCTGAATGTGGCCTCTCACTCCGCATCTGGAACACACCAGGATATCCAAGCAGCAAGTCTCTGTATGAAATCTCCCATACTTGGGGCATGGAGCCCTCCCCTGCTTATGTGGTCTCCCTCCTGAACGACCGGACTGATGGGGCCTCCTACTATCTGAACCTGGTCTCATGCGGCCGCTCTGCTGGTAAATGCAGAGATGGTGGTGCGCTCACTGAGGGCTGAGCATACGACTAGGACGGCCCTAACGACCCTCTCCCCTGAGCTAATCTCCCTGAGTGGCCCGCTGATCGAGCCTTGCTACTATTTTCCCTTTCCACCTAAGTCCTCAATTTCCTAGCCTCTGTGGCCTGAGCGAATCCCACAATCTTCCCATAGTTCATGTCTGAGTGTAAGGCCGCTATAGCAGCCTCATTCACTACCAAGGGACTAAGGCCCTGAACAAATTGCCGAACTCTAGCTGCCATGGTCTACACTAACTGAGGAGCATACTTGGACAATCTCACGAACTCCATGTGGTGCTCCCAAACACTCATGCTGCCCTGCTTGAGGGTCTCAAATTCAGTGGCACGGGCGGCTATTGTCTCAGTAGGCAAGAACTGATCCATAAACGCATCAGGCCGGAGGTCCTCCCTCCCCGCGGGAGTCCTCCCACATATCGAACCATGAATACGCTGCTCGCTTCAACCTGTATGATGCCAACTCAACTCCCTCTATCTCTGAAGCTTTCATCACTCAGAGGGCCTTATACATTTCATCAAGGAACTCCTGTAGATCGGCCCCTAGATCTGTGCCTGAGAATTCTGGAGGGGCTAGCTGCAAAAACTGGTTAACTCTGGAATTGGCATAATCTCCTTGTCCGCTAGAGGATGTAGGGACATCCTGAGATCTCTGGGCCTGAGCGGCCACTAGCTGGGTAACCATACGGATGGCTCCTCTAAGATCCACATCAAAAACCTCGGGACCAGGAGCTGGGATGGTGCCAGAATTAGGAATATCAGTGGGAGGGATGGTGGCACCCTATGCCGCTACAGGATCAAAAACATGCTGGCCTGGGATAGACGGGCCAGGTAGGGTCAAGGCCGGGGAGTCACTCTCACCCACGGCATCAGGTACATGATTCGCAGCCTCACTCGTGGTGGCATTAGCCCCAAGGCCAAGTCTAGCTCTCTTCTTAGGTGCCATTACTGAAAAGTTTGGAACAACGCACGAGTTAGATATAGATACTTCCACATTTCACTTCACCGCACGACACGGAATAACAAAGAAGTGGGAAATTTCCTAAATGTCCATGCAGCCCCTACTTATAGATGTGGTCGACTTCACACCGATAAGTGGGGCTCTACTAGACACGGCTCCGAGACATCCTAGGACTCCTTTAAACCTTAGGCTCTGATACCAAGTTTGACCCAAATTCGAGGGACATGACCGGTGCCCGAAAGGGAAGCCCCAGCCAAGCGGACCTGGGTGCCTTTCCTACCCCACGCGTTACCCCATGTTTTCCTTACTCATTATTTGCAAGAACTAGTCATATAATTAACTTAAAAAACCTTTTGCAAAATATACATACATAGTAGTTAACGAAGTTATTAATTCATTGCCTAACAAAAGAAACGGGGATATACATAAGCTTTTACCTACATCCACTATCTACGGAGCCTCTAAAAGTACAACAGGATAATACAGTATTTGACGAAAATAAGGCTCCGGCTATACATTACACAACAACAAAATAAAACTACGGAAACAAGCGGCCTAAGCCACGCAGGGTCCCGAGGGGAATGGGGCTCACCAAAAACCTGATGGAAGGCGGAGGGAGAGCTAGAAACGGTGGGCTTGAGTACCTGCTACAGATCCACCTACAATCATAACACGAATGTAGCATCCCCGGAAAAAGGGACGTCAGTACATTTGAATTGTACTAATATGTATGAACAAACTTTGCCCCAAGTAAACTCGAACCATAAACAAGTAAGCAGTAATATTAGAACGATAATCAAATCCACAAGACGAGAACAATTAAGCCAAATAGATATACAACCTTTCCTCCATAAACAAGTATGTAATTGTAATAGAATTAACAATCAAATCCACAACGAGAGAACAATCAAACCAAACAAATTTACAATCCCTCTTGTTTCCCCTTCCACATTTCTTCATCAATAGTTTCACAATTGGTTCAAAATTTCATTTCAATGGTGATTTCGGTCGCTTTCCAACCTTATTACCTCGGCCACCCTTATCACCACAACCCACACCTTATTACTCCGTGTTGCGGCGCGCAACCCGATCCCACCGAGCAATCACAATTCACAAGCAACACCACAACCAACAAGTCACAAGAATAACAACCACAATTCTCAAGAAATAACAACAATAATTCTCAAGGAGTGACATCAAAAATTTACATGAACTTCCAAGGCCATAAATACCATTTCCTTGTATTTCACAACTCATATGCATAGATAGGTCATAACGATAATCTTCCACGTTAAGCTACATGTATTGCTACCACAATTATTCCGAAATACATCAATTCCCATTTCCTTCCATCATTTGTGTCACAATTCTTATCATATAGCACATTCACAATCACAAACCCGTTTTATTTTCAATTACTTGCATCAATATAGTGAAGGCAAAACCACAATCACTCAACCATACCAACCACAGGAATTTCATACCAATTCACGTAGAAATCACATACCAAGCACTAGAATACCCAAACAAGGTGATTTTACCAAGTTCAAAGTTAGCCATACATACCTGGAGCCGAATTCCTTTTTAATTCTTACTTCAAATTCACCAAAATCTAGCAACGTCAATATAGTGCACAAATTAATACACATAGCTTAGAATTCAAGGTTCACAATCACTACCCGAATATATTTAGGCCATTAACCCTTTCTTTGCACAAGTCTTTGCTGCCACCCATTACTCTCACTAGGTTTTAGGTTATAGAAAGACATGCATGAATGAGTTCGACCCTTATTTTCAAAAACCTACGCATGAGACTCCCCCCCTTAATTTAAAATAGAATTTCAATGGGAAAAGTTAGGGATTTTACCTGTAGGGAAAGGGGTATAGAGATAAGCTTGAATTTCCCCGGCCCGGATAGCTTTGAAGAACAAGATTTTGGAGAAGATGAGTTTCTCTCTCAAGACCCTCTCTTCCTCTCTCTTAATTTGATCAGAATGTTGTTAAAATGAGGGGGGTTGGGGTGTTTTATTAAAAGGGGGTCGAAATAGAAGCCCGGCAAGATCTTCGGTCACATTCTGCGATCGCAGAACTAAAATGCGGTTCGCATAGTGGACCGCAGAAATGCCATCAAAACTCTGAAGGTCTGTTCCTGTATGCGGTAGGAATGCGGTCCACATATTGATTATGTGGTCGCATAATGGACCGCATTTTCAATATCAATTTTGACCAATCTACTGTTTCACTATGCGGCAGGAATGCGGTCCGCATAGCTGATCTGCGACCGCATTCTGGACCACATAAATGACAATCTCAGGAAACTTGATTCTTTTTATTTTTAAAAGCTTAGTTTACTACCAAGGGTCCGAACCACGGCGAGCAGAATTCTACACATTCCTAACACATGTTCGGAGCCGACACCACAAGTTACTAGGTTTTGAGTTCAAAATTTTTACGGGGTCTCACACAACAACCCTATTCCTGACACATATCCAATCTGGAACAAACTTCCACAGTTGACGACCTAATGAATAGAGCGCCTTCCAAGCCTAAACTATCATATTAGCGATAGTAACACAATCTTCATACTTGGTTTCAGTCTTTAACCAATCAAACGACTACACAATGCATTTATACAATCTTCCCGGGGGATACGCCCCCATGACCTTCCGCACTAAGTAAAAAAGTCTACACATCCATAACACCGGCCATACAATGTTGTAAAGCAAAACGGGAATCTACAAATCAGTACTCAAAGTCTCTTACACAGGACACCAATCTCAGGTGACGTTAAAGACAATACCAGCTTACTCTAAACATCTGAATGTTCCTGCTCATCTGAGCTCATGACATTCTTGTCAACACTGAAGCGCAACCTTGATCCTTAACATCCAATTCCCATGCTACTCATAGTACCTAACATGCCAATACGCGAGAGTACAAGAATTTCATCATAACTATTGAACCATTAATAGAATAAACATTTCATCCTATAGAAACCTTTCACTTAACTCATTTCAGGAGAACTATTGCAACACGCGACTAGTTCCTATAACCGCAAAAAATACAAACCTCAAGTAGTGGTTGTGAGCACGTGATTTTTACCCTAAGCAAATTATTCCAAAAATTTCAAATAAAATGATTTTACAATTTTAAGAATTTTGTTGCATTACTTTATTAATTGGTCACATAATAAATCATATTAAAAGCACAAAATATATGCATTAAGATTCTCAATTTTTACATTTTTTAGTATTAATGCATTTTGGGAAAAACAAATAGAAGAAAAATCGGAAAAAAATAGTTCATTTTAGCTTTTATTATTTTAATTGAAAATTACTACAAATGGGTTATTAAATAAATTTTACTGTATAATTAGTATAATTATCAAGTTTAATTTTAATATTTAAAATCAGAAAATAAAAAAATACATACTTATATATACATTATATACACGGTTGGGCCAAAGACACACCCAAAACACCCCTAAAGTACCCAGCCCAAACAATATAGCCCACCCCGTCCGGTCCCTGTATGTAGGGAAATTAAAACGACATCGTGGGGGTTGAAGGAAATCTAGACCGTTGAATTTTGATCAAACGGTCAGAATACACAAGCCTGTTTACATACCAAACGACGACGTTTTGAATCATTAAATCTGGACCGTTCATTTGTTTGATTTAACGGGCAGGATTAAACCGTCACTCAATCAAACGACGTCGTTCCATCCTTATATTATCGGATCATTATAATATACCAGAAACGACGTCGTATGAGGCCCTAGGATTTGATCTCGGCCGTCTATACACTCTAATCTAACGGTCCCTAAACTATCATCATTTATACATAAAATTGTCTGAAGATACATCAAACATTAGAGACAGTATATCGTCTTCCTCGTATCTCCATAGGTCACCGGACTGGTTCGTCGCCGGTAGACGCTACCACTCCCTTTGCTTCCCAAAATAACACCCTAGAAAGCCCTGAGTCCCCTCTCTTCATTC
>MU664878.1:0-10416 GCA_026770625.1 Nicotiana glauca
GATTCTATTTCTTTGCTCATTATGCTAACAAGTATTGGACATTGGCTATTTTTTTCCATGCATTTTACAAAATGGTACAAGGATGTACTACTGGACGCTCATTATGCATAGCTATGTGTTAAACTCAAGGCGCAATTTAGATCAAATGTGATATCAATGTTGAGTTTCATACTCGACATTGATAATAGGTGTCATGTAATCGTCAAAGTTTATCTTTTTCATTATGTTAGACCACCTGACAATGTAATTTTCCTTTTTTTCTGTTTATATATATAAAAATTAGCCCTAGGCACTTGCCTAGTGGATTAACAAAAAAAAAAAAAAGAACCCTAAACCAAATATGGATACAAACAGATTCTATGTTCATGAAGAATATAATTGAGGGAAACTGGAAGCCACCATGGTGTATTGTTGAGTACATGGATGAGATTAGGAGATTAATAACTGAGGTAGATATAAAGGTGACTCACATATATAGGGAGGGCAACAAATTGGCAGACTACTTAGCAAACTATGCTCTAGACTCTGGGGATATAGAATGCTTTGACTTTTGGGATCTAGAGTTACAAGGGAGGAAAATTGTTAACAGTGATAAACTTCAATGTCTATACATCAGAGTAAAGGTGGCAGGAAGTTAGGAGGAGAGGAGGAAAGAAGTAGCACGCACAGGAGGAAGAGTAGACCTTCAGTGGATTATCATACTCAAATCCAATTGGAGAAGAGTATGGTGATCTTTTTTATTACTAACCTAGTTTTCTTTTTTGCAGGGAATGTATCTGTGATCTTGCCTTATACCTTGAATAACTCCCACTTGGTGGTATCAGTACTTTGTACTCAATCCAAGGAGAGGGAAGCAAGGGAAGGCACAACAATACTAATATTTAGAGGAGAGCAAGACAGGGCTAACAGATTTGTGAGGTACAATGGACCTCATCTACAGGTCAAGATACAATTCACAACAGGAACACAACAACAACAAGAACAAAAAGCAACCAAGAAAATCCACGGAGGTACACTGGTGCACAACCTGCAGAAAGAAGAAATCCCACATCTCATGAGGGAACTCAGCTGTATGATGTACTTGGAAAACAAAATAGCAAAACATAAAAAGGGATACAATTCACATAATACAGGGAGTCAAGCATGCGTGAGGACAAATTATCCTCATGGAAATTAGAAACCAAATAAGAAATTAAGATACAACAAGAGAACTAATGCAGCATAATCGTTTGGAGCTTCAACATGCAACATAAAATCTGCAGAGCTTGGCAATTCAACTTCTATCAGCACAATAGAAGCAGTGGACATGACGGAGCAACATCAGACACTATCTTCAGAAGCAGTACATAGGAGGAAATACTATCAGGTAAAAATGCAATTCAACAATGGCAGGCAACTAGTAATTCCAGAACGACAGTAATGGCAGACAAGACATGGTATTTGAGAACAAGATCGACATTTGAGGAGAACATCTGGAAAATTGCTATTATCTATGGAAGATACAAATGTGAGCTGAATATAATGATAAGATTAAATGAAATAAAAAAGAATAGAAATGGAGCCATGAAATATTACACATGTACAGTTATAAGAATAAAATTAAAATGGCTAAATGTGCAAGTGACGGAAAGTTGGAGTGGCTATTATTGCAAGAATTTGATGCTAAAATTGTCACAATATGGGCCTGTATATACGGTTTGGGCTGCTGAAAGAATGGAATATTTTGGGCTAGTTTTTATTATTATTACATGTTTTAGTGATGATTATGTAATATCAATTTTGAGTTCATTACTCAATTTTGATAATAGTCTATATGTAGAGTTCAAGTTTTATTTCTTACATTTATTAGGATTCTTTTGACACATTGTATTATTTTCTTTATATAAATAAAAACTAGCCCTAGGCACTAGCTTAGTGGATTGATAAAAAAAAAAACCCTAAACCAAAACCCAAAAACTTGGCGACTAGAGAGAGAAGCTCTGGAGAAAAACTTGGCGACTAGAGTGAGAAAATCATCGCAGCAGCTCCATGGCCTCGCCGGCCGGCGGCCAGCCATCTTTTCCAGCTGGTCAGCCTCCATTGACGTCTGCCCAGCCCCCTATAATAATAAACAAAGATTCCCAGCCTTCAATTATCAAGAACGATGATTCACAAACCAGGAACTATGCAAAAGCAGTGAATCCTATGTCTAGTAAAACTTCCATGCATGATCGAGCAGCTGCTGTAGAGCCAATTGTCCCTCGAAGAGCAAAATTTTTCCAAGGACAACCTCTCGTTTGCTTCACTGAATTAGAAGTAGAGCGTATGAATATTATTGAAGGATTCCAGCATGCAGTTGTATGTAAATTTTCTTACGGATGGCCAGAATTGAACGAGTTACGTCGCATTATTCCAATACAATGTGAAATTAAAGGAGAGTGCAATATCGGATATTTGAGGGATAGGCATGCATTGGTGAGATTCACATTATGGCAAGATTATGTAAATTTTTCCTCTAAGGGAGTTCATTATGTTAAGGATAAATTTGGGGAGGAATATCAATTGCGTACATTGATTTATGATGCTAAATTCAAAGTTGGAGAGGAGACACCAAAGGTAATGGCCTGGATTTCTTTCCCAAACTTGTTGCCTACCTATTTTGTGAAAGAATGTTTATTTTCGTTAGCGTCAGCTGTTGGAATACCACAACATCTCGATCAGGCAACTGTGAATAAGACAAGGCCTAGTTGTGCTAGAGTGAAGGTGTTGATTGATCTTTTAGTAGACCTTCCTAAGAAAGTTAGGATGGATATTGTCAATGAAAGTAATGGGGATATCAGAACTGAATGGATAAATATCAAGTATGATTATTTACCTAAATATTGTAAGGAGTGCAAAATACAAGGACATGATATTTTTGAGTGTTGGAGGCTACATCCTGAACTGATGGCAAATAGGACAGAAGAAAAGCTACAGGTTGCAGATGATGGTGTACAAGAAAAAGAGAAGAATAACGGCCCTTTGATGATCTTGTCCAGTGGAAGAGTTGTTGGCAATGTAGGTGCACAATGTAAAGAGGTTAAGGATAGAAGAGCTCAGGCCAAAGAAAAGCAGAATGTTGATCTAACAAATATTGGGAAAGAGTTAGTACCTGTAGAAAATAAAAATGCTGGAGGCTCTCAATTGGTGCATACGAAGAATAAATTTGAAGTGTTGGAGGTTGAGAACAGTGAAGACAATTGCAACAAACAATTAGCATTGATAGAGGAGCAAGAGGAACAAAATGTAGTGCCTTCCACAAAGGGAGCTGGTACGTTAAATCCTGCAGCATCAGTTTTTAAGCCCAGTTCTCCTGGAAATGGCAAGGGAAAGAATGGGGGAAAAAAGGATATAATACCAGCTGCAAGTTCTACACCTGCAGAAGTTAATAAACAAGGAGATATAGAAAATGCAAAGAGCAAGGAAATGGAAGCATATGAAAATCAAGTTAAGGAATCCACTACAGCATGGGTACATAGAGCATTTACTGGGAATGTTGGGATTAATACTTCAGTACAAGATATTCCATCACAAGACACCAGAGTTGAGCAGGAACTTGCAAAAATTATTGATAATGATCATATTGTGGATTCAGAATTTGCAGTATTTCAAAGCAGAGAGAATGTCAAGTGGAGTGGAGGTAAGTTGTGGTCAGAACAAGCAGAGGAGGATGATGAAGAAGGAGTGATTCCACCAATAATGCAGAGTGATGATGAAAAGGGAGGAGCAGATGATGAAGAACAAAGTGTAAATGGACTGGCCAAAGGAAAATTAAACTCTGAAGATCCAAGTTTAGCAACAAAGGAAGATGATGCAAATATAAAGGAGAATAACAAGGGAGAACAGATTAATAATGATGGGAGTGTAGCAGAAATAATTGGCACCAAGGGGATGGATATTAATGCTATTGATCCAGGAGGAACGGAGCCAATAGTACAAAATAGCAAGGAGAAGGGCTAGTCTCATGAAGGTGTAGATGAATATGAGAGTCAAAAACAAATAATAATTGAATCAACTGGACCTACTGTTGCATTGAATAACGCACAGGTACAAGCTGTGGTGCCTGCATGATTTAACAGTGGTTTGGCTTAAATGTGACCAAAGTGCCAGATGATCCATTGCAGCAGAATGAACATACAGGCAGGGACCTGGATGAAGAATCCACTGCACAGAATTTTCAAAACATAGCACGACAAGGAGACTTATCACCAAGGGACATGGAAAAAGTGAAATCTGCAGCCAAAGGAAGAAAGAAACAAGTTAAGGAGACTCCCATTATACCAGCTGGTGGGGTTCAAACAAGAAGAACTCTTTCTAAATCACAAAATCAGTAATGGATGCAATCATATGGAATGTTAGATCAGTCAACACAAAGCAAGCATTTGAGAGACTGATAACTATGCATAGACAACACCACTTTGAATTTATTGGAATCATGGAACCAATGCAGCAATCTAGTACGATGGAAGGGTACAGAAGAAGAATTGGACTAGCACAAGCAGTAGTGAATATTTAAAATAAGATATGGGCTTTTATTGATGAAGTATATGATATTACAATTCTATATAATATGGTGCAACAGTTAACGTTGAGGCTGTATCATACTAAAACTAAAGTGGAGCTTATTCTTACTTTGGTCTATGCTAAATGTGATCATATAGAAAGAATAGAACTCTGGGGATCGTTGTATAACATGGCTAGTGATATGACAGTCCCATGGTTAGTTGGTGGTGATTTTAATATTATATGGGACGAGGAAGAGAAATTTGGTGGGCTGCCTGTATCATTGAATGAAATTGATGATTTCAGATATTGTGTAAATACCTGCAACCTATCAGACCTGGGCTTCAAGGGTAGTATCTATACCTGGTGGAATGGGAGATCAGAGGAAGATTGCATTTTCAAAAGACTGGATAGGTGTCTAGGGAATGCAGAATTGCAACAAACTTTCCCAGGTTTGGAGGTCACACATTTGTCTAAAATAGGATCTGATCACTGTCCTATGTTACTAAAATGTGATATTGAAATCCCTCCTATAAAGAAAACATTTAGATTTTTGAACTTCTGGACTAAGCATGCTTCTTTTAAGGAGGTGGTAAGGGAGAACTGGAATGCTGATTTTAGTGCAAATCCTTTTATCCTGTTCAATTACAAGCTTAAGAAATTGAAAAAGGTTTTATCTAATTGGAGTAGAGATACGTATGGAGATATTTTCCAGAAAATTGCTAGCTTAGAGGAAGTTGTTTGGTTCATTAAAGGCAATTTGAAGTTCAACCAACTCAAATGAATAGAGCAAGGTTACAAAGAGTGTAGGCTGAGATGATTAAATATTTAGCTATAGAGGAGGAATTCTGGAAACAGAAAGCTGGGATGTCATGGTTTAAAGATGGAGATAGGAATACCAAATTCTTTCATGCTCAGGTTAATGGAAGAAGGAAAAGATTACAATTGAGCAGAATTCAAGATAGGCAGGGAAACTGGATTGAAGAGGAAGAGCAAATAGCAGACGAGGCAGTGAACTTTTATAAGGATCAATTTTGTGAATCTGTCGTTCCTTCAGATTTTCAAATTATTGATCATGTCCCTTGCTTAGTTAATATGGAGCAGAATGAGCAATTGATCACAATGCCAACAAAGGAGGAAGTCAAACAAGCAGTTTTTGTATTAAATGGAGATTCTGCAGGTGGACCAGATGGATTTACAGGAGCTTTTTATCAAACCTGTTGGGAGATAATTGGTGATGACATTTATGCAATGGTGTTAGATTTCTTTTGTGGCCAACAATTACCAAAGTGTGTTACACATACTAACTTGGTTCTTTTGCCAAAAAAGAAGGAGATATTTACCTTTTCTGATTTAAGACCTATCGGTCTTAGTAATTTCATCAACAAGATCTTTTCGAGAGTGATACATGACAGGTTAGTGGGTATGCTGCCTAATATCATATCTGAGGAGCAGACTGGATTAGTCAAGGGTAGAAGCATAGTGGAGAATGTTTTACTCACGCAGGAAATTGTGATAGATATAAGGTTAAGAACTAAGGCTGGCCCAAATGTGGTGATTAAACTAGATATGACAAAGGCATATGACAGATTGTCCTGGTTGTTTTTAACTAAAATGCTGAGGAAGTTGGGATTTTGCAAGAGGTTCATTGATATGGTATTTGATCTTCTCAGTAATAACTGGTATTCAGTCCTTATAAATGGACAACCTAGAGGATTTTTCAAATCAACCAGGGGTGTTAAGCAGGGAGATCCTTTATCTCCAACTTTATTCATCCTAGCTGCTGAAGCTTTATCTAGAGGACTGAACTCATTGCATCAAAATCTATATTTCTGTGGCTTTGGATTGCCCAAGTGGAGCCCAAAAATAAACCATTTGGCTTATGCGGATGACACTATAATTTTCTCCTCTTCAGATGCTACGTCTTTGAGGTTAATTATGGAAGTATTGAAATCCTATGAATCTGCTTCTGGACAGCTTGTGAACAAGAGTAAATCAGCTATTTATATGCATCATTTGACAGACTTAGAGGTGGTGAAAAAGGTCGAGGAAGTAACTAGTATAGGAAGACAGGATTTCCCATTTACATACCTAGGTTGTTCTATATTTTATGCAAGGAGGAAGATGGAATACTACCAACCTATGATCACTAAAGTTCTAGATAAATTGCAGTCATGGAAAGGTAAGTTGTTATCTATAGGAGGCAGGGCCATTTTGATATCTAGTGTGCGTCAGAGTTTGCCAATACATTTACTTTCTGCAGTAAATCCTCCTAATTATGTAATCAATAAACTCCATAAGATTTTTGCTCAATTTTTTTGGAGTAGTTCAGTGGGGGGAAGCAGTAGGCATTGGGCCTCATGGAACACCTTATGTATGCCATGTGAAGAGGGTGGAATTGGATTTAGATCACTTCATGATGTGTCTAAAGCACTTTTCTGTAAACTCTGGTGGAATTTTAGGACCAATCCAAGCCTATGGAGCTCATTCATGAGCCAGAAATACTGTAAGAAATTGAATGCAGTAGTGGTTCCATGGAGGGAAGGATCACATGTGTGGATAAAAATGTTGGAGTGCAGAGATATCATAGAACATTTAATAATATGGAAGCTAAGGATGGGATCTTCACTGTTTTGGTTTGATAATTGGACGGGACTTGGAGCGTTATACTTTATTGTACCACAAAATTTTGCCATAGATGAAGACATTCTTAATGTGAATAATGTAGTTAAAAATGAAAGGTGGAATGTTATTAGATTGATGCAGAGCTTACCTGAAGATTTGGTAAATCACATTGTAGAGAAAATCAGTCCTCCAGTTATGGGGAGTGGCTTGGATAAGCCATTTTGGATGCTGGAAACTAGAGGCCAATTTTCTGTCAAAACTGCCTGGGAGTACTTAAGGAGAAGGGACAATCCTAGAATTGCATATAAGATGATTTGGGTGAAAGGGCTTCCTTTCAAGATATCCTTTTTCATGTGGAAAGTATGGAAAGCAAAGCTACCACTGGATGATTTCATGAGAAAATTAGGATACTTTATGCCATCGAAATGTTGGTGTTGTGCAGAACCCAGGGAAGAATCATTAATACACTTGTTCTTTACTTCACAGGCTACCAAAACTGTGTGGAATTATTTTCTCCCTAGAGCAGGAACTGGAGTGCAGGGATTATCATTTCATCAAGCCATTACAAAATGTTGGAATGCTCCAGTACTGCCTAGGATAAAACCAGCCATGCAGGCACTACCATCATGTATTGTATGGGAGTTATGGAAAAGAAGGAATAGTTTGAAATATGGGGATGCTGTTTCAGTAAGCAGGGTGATATATCAAGTCTCAACAGCATTGCAGAATTTGGTGCAGTTAAGGAAACCAGGCCTGAAAGTTCCTCACAGATGGTCGAATTTGCTATACATGATGGAGCAGTACACTCCAAACCTGAAGTACGAGAAGGTTATGTGGGAGCTACCAGATATTGGGTGGATCAAAATCAACACTGATGGAGCAAGTAGAGGGAATCCAGGAAGAAGTTCCATGGGTTACTGTATAAGGGATGATCAAGGTGACCTCATATATGCACAAGGCAAGGAGATTAATGAGGGAACAAATAATGAAGCTGAAGCGACTGCAATCGTGGAGGCTTTGAAGAGGTGCAGAACATTGCACTATGATCAGATATGGTTGCAGACTGATTCATTATTATTAAAAAACATAATTGAGGAATCCTGGAAACCTCCCTGGTGCATTGTTGATCAGGTAGATGAGATTCTGAGATTAAAAAGAGAATTTAGTTTTAAAATATCACATATATTTAGGGAGGGTAACTCTTTAGCAGACCATCTAGCAAATTATGCTCTAGATATTGGAGATATTGAATGCAATGGATTTTGGGATCTGGACTCGCAAGGTAGAAAGATAGTAAATGCAGACAAGATGCAATGCCCATATGTGAGAGTCAAAGTTGCAAGGATCTAGGAAAAGGAATGGAGAGTAGGGAGAAATGGGAAGCAGGAGTTGACACTAGCACTGACATTTCTCATGCTCAAATCTATAATGAGGAGAGCATGAGGGATCACCTTTTTACTAATGTTGTGTTCTTTTTTGCAGGTTCAGCTATACTATTTATATTCTATATTTTAAGGAAACCTCAAATGGTGGTATTAGTACTATGTACTCAGTCCATTGGGGAGGAATTAAATATAAAGTATAATATAGTAACTGGGAAGTGTACAGTAATCAATTCGTTTACTATAGAAGGCAGAATCATGTGGGAATCATCTAGATGGCTGAGTAGAGTGTTGGTCTTCCTTAACACTCTAATATTGACCAACAACTATCATTTCCCACAGTGGAGTGCAGGATATCACAGCTACAGACGAAAGACAACAACAACAAATACAAAATCCAAGCAAGCAAAGCTGTGGTCACAAATAGATACACAATTGCCAGATAGCAAAATTCCCACATTGAGGGAATCCAGCTGGATGATGCACCTGTGGTAGAAAACAGCAAAGCATAAAGAGGGATACAACGAATTACATACAGGGAACCAGGCATATATCAAAGCAAATAATAAATGCAAGAAAAAATAGAAAGATTTAATGTCAATCTGCAGGGGCAGAAATGCAACAAAGTCAACTAGAGCTTCAACATGCAATCCTAAAGAGTCAAAGCAGGGCAGGATACAAATTCTCAACAACATATTCAGAGCTTATCAACCCAGCCTCAAATCTTATGTCAATTACAACAAACAGGAGGGAACATCTTCAGTTAAAAGGGCATCCCAACAATTGCATGAAACATGTCATACAAGCTACAGAGATTCACCAGCTCGATGGACAATATGGTACAACAATCTGGAGATTAAAGCAAGGAGTGAAGCAACAGAACAATGGCGGGGAAGACATGGCAAAATTGGAGCAGACATGGATTTGATAGTGAATGGTAGTGTGGTCGTTAGTTCCTATAACAGATACAGATGTGAGCATTTGGTAATATGGAGTGTAACAAAGACTATAAGAATGGACATAACGGCATGCATGCAGCTGGACACGTGTTTGATGGGAAGGAGGCAATTAATGAGGTTATATTTGCAACTAAAGTGTGCTGAAATTGGATTTGAGAGTGGCTTTTGTTGCAAGGCAATTTCGACACTGATTTAGGCTACAACGGGAAGGAGGCAACTAATGCTACCTAATTTGATTTCAGAGGAGCAAGCTGGATTTGTCAAAGGCAGAAGCATTGTGGAGAATGTACTACTAACTCAGGAGATCATCACTGATATCAGACTCAGAACAAAGGCTGGACCTAATGTTGTAATTAAACTCGATATGACAAAAGCCTATGATAGGCTATCATGGCTTTTCCTCACAAAGGTGCTGCGAAAAATGGGATTTTCTGAAAGGTTCATTGGGTTTGTGTTTGATTTGGTTGGCAATAACTGGTATTCAGTTCTTGTTAATGGACAATCACATGGATTTTTCAAGTCATCGAGGGGTGTTAAGCAGGGTGATCCATTATCACCAACTCTCTTTGTCATTGCTGCTGAAGCTCTATCTAGGGGATTGAACTCTTTACATCAAAATCTATACTTTTGTGGATTTGGACTCCCCAAATGGAGCCCAAAAATAAATCATCTTGCCTATGCAGATGACACGATCATATTCAGTTCCTCAGATGCAACCTCACTAATGCTCATTATGGAGATTTTACACGCATATGAAATTGCATCGGGACAGCTTATAAACAAAGGGAAGTCAGCTATATATATGCATCACTTGCTAGATGAAGATATATTCAGAAAAGTAGAGAGGATCACTGGAATTGAAAGGCAAGATTTTCCACTTACTTATCTTGGATGCCCCATTTTTTATTCGAGGAGAAAAATGGATTATT
>MU664892.1:2188-42107 GCA_026770625.1 Nicotiana glauca
TAGAACAAGGGATACAGCTCAAGTTTTTATCAATCAAGCGCCCACCTGGAGAATAAGGGAATACAGTTCAAGTTTTGGAAATCAGGCGCCCACCTAGTGAACAAGGGAATACAGTTCTATGTTTGGCAATCAAGCGCCCACCTGGAGAACAAGGGAATACAGTTCAAATTTTGGCAATCAGGCGCCCACCTAAAGAACAAGGGAATACAGTTCAGTTTTGTGCAATCAGGCGGCCACTTGGAGAACAAGGGGATACAGTTTAAGTTTTCACAATCAGGTGGCCACCTGGAGAATAAGGAATTACAATGCATATTTTTGCAACCAGGCACCCACCTAGATAATAAGGGAATACAATTCAAGTTTTGGCAATCAGACGCCCACATCAAGAACAAGGGAATACAATTCAAATTTTTACAATCAGGCGCGCACCGGGAGAACAAGGGAATACAGTTAAAGGTTTAGCAATCATGCGCCTACATGGAGAATAAGGGGATACATTTTAAGTTTTCACAATGAGGCGGCCACTTAGAGAACAAGGGACTACATTTCAAGTTTTGGCAATCAGGCGCCAACCTTGAGAACAAGGGAATACAATTCAAGCATTTGCAATCAGGCACCGACATGGAGAACAAGGGAATAAAGTTTAAGTTTTTGCAATCAGGCGGTACCTGGAGAACGAGGAACTACATTTCAAGTTATAGCAATCAGTTGCCCACATGCAGAACAAGGAAATACATTTTAAGTGTTCGCAAAAGGTATCCACCTGTAGAACAAGTGAATACAGCTCAAGTTTCGAGCAATCAAGCGCCCACCTGGAGAATAAGGGAATACAGTTCAAATTTTGGAAATCAGGCGCCCACTAAGTGAACAAGGGAATACAATTAAATTTTTGGAAATCAGGCGCCCACTTGGAAAACAGGGGAATACAGTTAAAGTTTTGGCAATCAGGCACCAACCTGGTGAATAAGGGTCTACAGTTCAAGTTTTGGCAATCATGCGCCGACCTGGAGAACAAGGGAACACTGTTAAAGTTTTGGCAATCAGACGCCCACCTCAAGAACAAGGGAATACAATTCAAATTTTTGCAATCAAGCGCCCACCGGGAGAACAAGGGAATACAGTTAAAGGTTTAGCAATCAGGCGCCTACATGGAGAATAAGGGGATACATTTTATGTTTTCACAATCAGGCGGCCACCTAGAGAACAAAGGACTACATTTCAAGTTTTGGCAATCAGGCGCCAACCTTGAGAACAAGGGAATACAATTCAAGCATTTGTAATCAGGCACCCACATGGAGAACAAGGGAATACAGTTTAAGTTTTGGCAATCAGGTGCCCACCTGCAGAACAAGGAAATACAGCTTAAGTGTTCGCAAAAGGTGTCCACCTGTAGAACAAGGGAATACAGCTCAAGTTTCTAGCAATCAAGCGCCCACCTGGAGAATAAGGGAATACAGTTCAAATTTTGGAAATCAGGCGCCCACGAAGTGAACAAGGGAATACAATTCAAGCATTTGCAATCAGGAACTGACATGGAGAACAAGGGAACACTGTTCAAGTTTTGGCAATCAGGCGCTAACCTGGAGAAGAAGGGTCTACAGTTCACGTTTTGGCAGTCATGCGCCGACCTGGAGAATAAGGGAATACAGTTCAAATTTTGGAAATCAGGCGCCCACGAAGTGAACAAGGGAATACAATTCAAGCATTTGCAATCAGGAACTGACATGGAGAACAAGGGAACACTGTTCAAGTTTTGGCAATCAGGCGCTAACCTGGAGAAGAAGGGTCTACAGTTCACGTTTTGGCAGTCATGCGCCGACCTGGAGAATAAGGGAATACAGTTCAAATTTTGGAAATCAGGCGCCCACGAAGTGAACAAGGGAATACAATTCAAGCATTTGCAATCAGGAACTGACATGGAGAACAAGGGAACACTGTTCAAGTTTTGGCAATCAGGCGCTAACCTGGAGAAGAAGGGTCTACAGTTCACGTTTTGGCAGTCATGCGCCGACCTGGAGAATAAGGGAATACAGTTCAAATTTTGGAAATCAGGCGCCCACGAAGTGAACAAGGGAATACAATTCAAGCATTTGCAATCAGGAACTGACATGGAGAACAAGGGAACACTGTTCAAGTTTTGGCAATCAGGCGCTAACCTGGAGAAGAAGGGTCTACAGTTCACGTTTTGGCAGTCATGCGCCGACCTGGAGAATAAGGGAATACAGTTCAAATTTTGGAAATCAGGCGCCCACGAAGTGAACAAGGGAATACAATTCAAGCATTTGCAATCAGGAACTGACATGGAGAACAAGGGAACACTGTTCAAGTTTTGGCAATCAGGCGCTAACCTGGAGAAGAAGGGTCTACAGTTCACGTTTTGGCAGTCATGCGCCGACCTGGAGAATAAGGGAATACAGTTCAAATTTTGGAAATCAGGCGCCCACGAAGTGAACAAGGGAATACAATTCAAGCATTTGCAATCAGGAACTGACATGGAGAACAAGGGAACACTGTTCAAGTTTTGGCAATCAGGCGCTAACCTGGAGAAGAAGGGTCTACAGTTCACGTTTTGGCAGTCATGCGCCGACCTGGAGAATAAGGGAATACAGTTCAAATTTTGGAAATCAGGCGCCCACGAAGTGAACAAGGGAATACAATTCAAGCATTTGCAATCAGGAACTGACATGGAGAACAAGGGAACACTGTTCAAGTTTTGGCAATCAGGCGCTAACCTGGAGAAGAAGGGTCTACAGTTCACGTTTTGGCAGTCATGCGCCGACCTGGAGAATAAGGGAATACAGTTCAAATTTTGGAAATCAGGCGCCCACGAAGTGAACAAGGGAATACAATTCAAGCATTTGCAATCAGGAACTGACATGGAGAACAAGGGAACACTGTTCAAGTTTTGGCAATCAGGCGCCCACCTTGAGAACAAGGGAATACAGTTCAAATTTTGGAAATCAGGCGCCCACTAGGTGAACAAGGGAATACAATTAAATTTTTGGAAATCAGACGCCCACCTGGAAAACAGGGTAATACAGTTAAAGTTTTGGCAATCAGGCGCTAACCTGGAGAAGAAGGGTCTACAGTTCAAGTTTTGGCAGTCATGCGCCGACCTGGAGAACAAGGGAATACTGTTCAAGTTTTGACAATCAGGCGCCCATCTTGAGAACAAGCGAATACAGTTCAAGTTTTGGCAATCAGGCACCCACCTAGAGAATAAGGGAATATATTTCATGTTCTGGCAATCAGGCACCCACCTGCAGAACAAGGGAATATAGTTCAAGTTTTGTAATCAAGCGCCCACCTTGAGAACAAGGGGTTATAGTTCAAGTGTTGCAATCAAGCGCCCACCTTGAGAAGAAGGGAATACACTTCATGTTTTGGCAATCAGGCACCAACCTGGAGGACATGGGAATACAGTTCAAGTGTTGGCAATCAGGAGGCCACGTAGAGAACAAGGGAATACAGTTCAAGTTTTGAAATCAAGCGTCTATCTGGAGAATAAGGGAATACAATCCATGTTATGGCAATCAAGCGCCAACTTGGAGAACATGGGAATACAATTCAAAGTTTGGCAATCAGGTGCCACCTAAAGAACAAGGGAATATAGTTCAAATTTTTGCGATCAGGCGCCCACCTGGAGAAAAGGGAATACAGTTAAAGGTTTAGCAATCAGGCGGCCACTTTGAAAACAAGGAGATACAGTTTTATTTTTCACAATCAGGCGGCCACCTGGAGAATAAGGAATTACAATTCATATTTTTGCAATCAGGCACCCACCTAGAGAACAAGGGAATAAAGTTCAAGTTTTGGCAATCAGGCGCCCACCTGGAGAACAAGGGAATACAGTTCAAATTTTTGCAATCAAGCGCCCGCCCGGAGAATAAGGGAATACAGTTCAAGGTTTAGCAATCGGGCGCCAACCTGGAGAATAAGGAGATACAATTTAAGTTTTCACAATCAGGCGGCCACCTGGAGAATAAGGAATTAAAATTCATATTTTTGCAATCATGCACCCACCTAGAGAACAAGGGAATACAGTGCAAGTGTTTGCAATCAGGCGCCCACAGGGAGAACAAGGGAATACATTTTAAGTTTTCACAATCAGGCGGCACCTCGAAAACAAAGGACTACAGTTCAAGTTTTGGCAATCATGCGCCCACCTGCAGAACAAGGGAATACAGTTCTATGTTTGGCAATCAGGCGCCCACCTGGAGAACAAGGGAATGCAGTTCAAATTTTGGCAATCAGGCGCCCACCTGGAGAACAAGGGAATACAGTTCAGTTTTGTGCAATCAGGCGGCCACTTGGAGAACAAGGGGATACATTTTAAGTTTTCACAATCAGGTGGCCACCTAGAGAATAAGGAATTACAATGCATATTTTTGCAACCAGGCACCCACCTAGAGAATAAGGGAATACAATTCAAGTTTTGGCAATCAGACGCCCACCTCAGGAACAAGGGAATACAATTCAAATTTTTACAATCAGGCGCCCACCGGAAGAACAAGGGAATACAGTTAAAGGTTTAGCAATCATGCGCCTACATGGAGAATAAGGGGATACATTTTAAGTTTTCACAATAAGGCGGCCACCTAGAGAACAAGGGACTACATTTCAAGTTTTGGCAATCAGGCTCCAACCTTGAGAACAAGGGAATACAATTCAAGCATTTGCAATCAGGAACTGACATGGAGAACAAGGAAATACAGTTTAAGTTTTCGCAATCAGGCGGTACCTGGAGAACAAGGGACTACAATTCAAGTTATGGCAATCAGGCGCCCACCTGCAGAACAAGGAAATACAGTTTAAGTGTTTGCAAAAGGTGTCCACCTGTAGAACAATGGAATACAGCTCAAGTTTCTAGTAATCAAGCGCCCACCTGGAGAACAAGGGAATACAGTTCAAATTTTGGAAATCAGGCGCCCACTAGGTGAACAAGGGAATAGAGTTAAATTATTGGAAATCAGGCGCCCACCTGGAAAACAAGGGAATATAGTTAAATTTTTGGCAATCAGGCGCCAACCTGGAGAACAAGGGTCTATAGTTCAAGTTTTGGCAATCATGCGCCGACCTGGAAAACAAGGGAATACTGTTCAAGTTTTGACAATCAGGCGCCCATCTTGAGAATAAGCGAATATGGTTCAAGTTTTGGCAATCAGGCGCCCACCTAGAGAATAAGGGAATATATTTCATGTTCTGGCAATCAGGCACCCACCTGGAGAACAAGGGAATATAGTTCAAGTTTTGGAATCAAGCGACACCTGGAGAATAAGGGGATATAGTTCAAGTGTTGCAATCAGGTGCCCACCTTGAAAACAAGGGAATACACTTTATGCTTTGGCAATCAGCCACCAACCTGGAGAACAAGGGAATACAGTTCATGTTTTTGTCAATCTAGCGCTTACCTAGTGAACAAGGGAATAAAGTTCAAGTTTTGGCAATCAGGCGCCCAGCTGAAGAAAAAAAATATATAGTTCAAGTGTTCGCAATCATGTTCCCACCAGGAGAACAAGGGAATACAGTTCAAGTTTTGGCAATTTGGCACCACCTGAAGACCAAGGCAATACAGTTTAAGCTTTGGCAATCAGGCTCCCACTTGGAGAATAAGGGAATATATTTCAAATTTTGGCAATCAGGCGCCCACCTGTAAAACAGGGGAATACAGTTTAAGTTTTCGCAATCAGGAGGCCACCTGGAGAAAAAGGAGCCACAATTCATATTTTTTCAATCAGGTGCCCACCTAGAGAACAACAGAATACAGTTCAAGTTTTGGCAATCTGGCGCCCACCTAGAGAACAAGGGTCTACAGTTCAAGTTTGGGCAATCAGGTGCAGACCCACAGAACAAGGGAATACCGTTAAATTTTTGGCAATCATGCACCCATCTGGAGAAAAAAGGAATGAAGTTCATTTTTGGGCAATCAGGCAGCGACCTGGAGAACAAGGGAATATATTTCATATTTTTGCAATCAGGCGCCCACCAAAAAAATAAGGGAATACAGCTCAAGTTTTGGCAATCAGGAGCCACCAGGAGAACAAGGGAATACAGTTCAAGTGTACGCAATCAGGCGGCACCTGGAGAATAAGGGACTATAGTTCATGTTTTGGAAATCAGGCGCCCACCTCCAGAATAAGGGAATACAGTTTAAGTGTTTGCAAAAGTCGTCCACCTGGAGAACATGGGAATACAGTTCAAGTTTTGGAATCAAACGCCTACTTGGAGAAAAAGGAATACAATTCATGTTTTGTCAATCTGGCGCCAACTTGGAGATCATAGGAATACAGTTCAAGTATTGGCAATCAGGCGCCCACCTGGTGAACAAAGGAATACAGTTCAACTTTTTCGCAATCAGGCGCCCACCTAGAGAACAAGGGAATACAGTTCAACTTTTGGCAATCAGGCAACCACCTGGTAAACAAGGGAATACAGTTCAGTTTTGGCAATCAGGCGACCACCTGGAGATCAAGGAAATTCATTTATTATTTTGGCAATCAGGCGCCCACATGGAGATCTAGGGAATACAGTTCAAATTTTTGCAATTAGGCACCCACCTAGAGAACAAGGTAATATAGTTAAAGGTTTAGTAATCAGGCGGCCACCTGGAGAACAAGGGGATACGGTTTAAGTTTTCACAATCAAATGGATACCTGGAGAATAAGGAAGTACAATTCATATTTTTGCAATCAGGCGCCCACCTTGAGAACAAGGGAATAAAGTTCAAGTTTTGGCAATTAGGCACCCACCATGAGAATAAGGGAATACAGTTTAAGTTTTCACAATCAGGCGGATACCTCGAGAATAAGTAAGTACAATTCATATTTTTGCAATCAGGCGCCCACCTTGAGAACAAGGGAATACAAATCAAGTTTTGGCAACCAGGCACCCACCTGGAGAATAAGGGTATACAGTTTAAGTTTTCACAATCAGGCGGATACCTGGAGAATAAGGAAGTACAATTCATATTTTTTCAATCAGGCGCCCACCTAGAGAACAAGGGAATACAATACAACTTTTGGCGATCAGGCAACCACCTTGTGAACAAGGGAGTACAGATTAAGTTTTGGCAATCATGCGCCCACCTGGAGAACAAGGGAATACAGTTCTAGTTTTGGCAATCAGGCGGCCACCTGGAGAACAAGGGGATACAGTTTAATTTTTCACAATCAGGCGGATGCCTGGAGAATAAGGAAGTACAATTCATATTTTTTCAATCAGGCGCCCACCTTGAGAACAAGGTAATAAAGTTCAAGTTTTGGCAATCAGGCACCCACCTGGAGAATAAGGGAATACAGTTTAAGTTTTCACAATCAGGCGCATACCTGGAGAATAAGGAAGTACAATTCATATTTTTGCAATCAGGTGCCCACCTAGAGAACAAGGGAATACAGTTCAAGTTTTGGCAATCAGTCACCCACCTGGAGAACAAGGGTATACAGTTCAAGTTTTGGAATAAAGCATCTCCCTGGAGAACAAGGGAATACAATCCATGTTATGGAAATCAAGCGCCAACCTGGAGAACATGGGAATACATTTCAAGTTTTGGCAATCAGGCGCCTACCTAAAGAACAAGGGAATATAGTTCAAATTTTTGCAATCAGGCACCCACCTGGAGAACAAGGGAATACAGTAAAAGGTTTAGCAATCAGGCGGCCACTTGGAGGAAAAGGTGATATAGTTTAAGTTTTCACAATCAGGCGGATACCTGGAGAATAAGGAAGTACAATTCATATTTTTGCAATAGGGTGCCCACCTTGAGAACAAGGGAATACAGATCAAGTTTTGGCAATCAGGCACCCACCTGGAGAACAAGGGTATACAGTTTAAGTTTTCACAATCAGGCGGATACCTGGAGAATAAGGAAGTACAATTCATATTTTTGCAATCAGGCACCTACCTAGAGAACAAGGGAATACAGTTCAACTTTTGGCAATCAGGCAACCACCTTGTGTACAAGGGAATACAGTTCAAGTTTTTGCAATCAGGCACCCACCTGGAGAACAAGGGAATACAGTCCTAGTTTTGGCAATCAGGCGCCCACCTGGAGAACAAGGGTATACAGTTTAAGTTTTCACAATCAGGCGGATACCTGGAGAATAAGGAAGTACAATTCATATTTTTGCAATCAGGCGCCCACCTAGAAAACAAGGGAATACATTTCAACTTTTGGCAATCAGGAAACCACCTTGTGAACAAGGGAATACAGTTCAAGTTTTGGCAATCAGGGGCCCACCTGGAGAACAAGGGAATAGAGTTCTGGTTTTGGCAATCAGGTGCCCACCTAGAGAACAAGGGAATACATTTCAAATTTTTGCAATTAGGCACCCACCTGGAGAACAAGGGAATACAGTTAAAGGTTTAGCAATCAGGCGGCCACCTAGAGAAGAAGGGGATACAGTTTAAGTTTTCACAATCAGGCGGATGCCTGGAGAATAAGGAAGTACAATTCATATTTTTGCAATCAGGCGCCCACCTTGAGAACAAGGGAATAAAGTTCAAGTTTTGGCAATCAGGCACCCACTTGGAGAATAAGGGAATACAGTTTAAGTTTTGACAATCAGGCGGATACCTGGAGAATAAGGAAGTACAATTCATATTTTTGCAATCAGGCGCCCACCTTGAGAACAAAGGAATACAGTTCAAGTTTTTGCAATCAGGCACCCACCTGGAGAACAATGGTATACAGTTCAAGTTTTGGAATCAAGCGTCTACCTGGAGAACAAGGGAATACAATCCATGTTATGGCAATCAAGCGCCAACATGGAGAACATGGGAATACAGTTTAAGTTTTGGCAATCAGCCGCCCACCTAAAGAGCAAGGGAATATAGTACAAATTTTTGGAATCAGGTGCCCACCTGGAGAACACGGGAATACAGTTAAAGGTTTAGCAATCAGGCGGCCACTTGGAGGACAAGGTGATACAGTTTAAGTTTTCACAATCAGGCGGCCACCTGGAGAATAAGGAATTACATTTCATATTTTTGCAATCAGGCACTCACCTAGAGAATAAGGGCATAAAGTTCAAGTTTTGGCAATCAGGCGCCCACCTGGAGAACAAGGGAATACAGTTCAAGGTTTAGCAATCGGGCGCCAACCTGGAGAACAAGGGGATACATTTTAAGTTTTCAGAATCAGGCGGCCACCTGGAGAATAAGGGACTACAGTTCATGTTTTGGCAATCAAGCGCCAACTTTGAGAACAATTGAATACAGTTCAAGTGCTTGCAATCTGGCGCCCATATGGAGAACAAGGGAATACACTTTAAGTTTTCACAAACAGGCGGCACCTGTAGAACAAGGGACTACAGTTCATGTTTTGGCAATCATGCGCCCACCTGCAGAACAAGGGAATACAGTTTAAGTTTTTGCAAAAGGTGTCCACCTGTAGAACAAGTGATACAGCTCAAGTTTTTAGTAATCAAGCGCCCACCTGGAGAATAAGGGAATACAGTTCAAATTTTGGAAATCAGACGCCCACCTGGTGAACAAGGGAATACAGTTCTATGTTTGGCAATCAGCAGCCCACCTGGAGAACAAGGTAATACAGTTTAAGTTTTGGCAATCAAGCGGCCACTTGGAGAACAAGGGGATACAGTTTAAGTTTTCACAATCAGGCGACCACCTGGAGAACAAGGAATTACAATGCATATTTTTTCAACCAGGCACCTACCTAGAGAACAAGGGAATACAGTTCAAGTTTTGGCAATCAAGCGCCCACCTCAAGAACAAGGGAATACAATTCAAATTTTTGCAATTAGGTGCCCACTGGGAGAACAAAGGAATACTGTTAAAAGTTTAGCAAACAGGCGCCTACATGGAGAATAAGGGGATACATTTTAAGTTTTCACAATCAAGCGGCCACCTAGAGAACAAGGGACTACATTTCAAGTTTTGGCAATCAGGTGCCAACCTTGAGAATAAGGGGATACATTTTAAGTTTTCATAATCAGGCGGCCACCTAGAGAACAAGGTACTACATTTCAAGTTTTGGCAATCAGGCACCAACCTTGAGAACAAGGGAATACAGTTCAAGCATTTGCAATCAGGCACCCACATGGAGAACAAGGGAATACAGTTTATGTTTTCGCAATCAGGCGGCACCTGGAGAACAAGGGACTACAGTTCAAGTTATGGCAATCTGGCGCCCACCTACAGAACAAGGAAATACAGTTTAAGTGTTCGCAAAAGGTGTCCACCTGTAGAACATGGGAATACAGCTCAAGTTTTTAGCAATCAAGCGCCTACCTGGAGAACAAGGGAATACAGTTCAAGTTTTAGAAATAAGGCGCGCACTAGGTGAACAAGGGAATACAGTTAAATTTTTGGAAATCAGGCGCCCACCTGGAAAAAAGGGGAATACAGTTAAAGTTTTGGCAATTAGACGCCAACCTGGAGAACAAGGGTCTATAGTTCAAGTTTTGGCAATCATGCGCCGACCTGGAGAACAAGGGAATACTGTTCAAGTTTTGACAATCAGGCGCCCATCTTGAGAACAAGCGAATACAGTTCAAGTATTGGCAATCTGGCGCCCACCCAGAGAATAAGGGAATATATTTCATGTTCTGGCAATTAGGCACCCACCTGGAGAACAAAGGAATATAGTTCATGTTTTGGAATCAAGCGCCCACCTAGAGAACAAGGGGATATAGTTCAAGTGTTGCAATCAAGCGCCCACCTTGAGAGCAAGGGAATACACTTCATGTTTTGGCAATCAGGCACCAACCTGGAGGACATGGGAATACAGTTCAAGTGTTGCCAATCAGGCGGCCACCTGCAGAACAAGGGAATACATTTCAAGTTTTGGAATCAAGCGTCTACCTGGAGAACAAGGGAATATAGTTCAAGGTTAAGCAATCGGGCGCCAACCTGGAGAACAAGGGGATACATTTTAAGTTTTCAGAATCAGGCGGCCACCTGGAGAACAAGGGACTACAGTTCATGTTTTGGCAATCAAGTGCCAACTTTGAGAACAATTGAATACAGTTCAAGTGTTTGCAATCTGGCGCCCATATGGAGAACAAGGGAATACAGTTTGAGTTTTAACAAACAAGCGGCACCTGTAGAACAAGGGACTACAGTTCAAGTTTTGGCAATCATGCGCCCACCTGCAGAACAAGGGAATACAGTTTAAGTGTTCGCAAAAGGTGTCCACCTGTAGAACAAGCGATACAGCTCAAGTTTTTAGTAATCAAGCGCCCACCTGGAGAATAAGGGAATACAGTTCAAATTTTGGAAATCAGGCTCCCACCTGGTGAACAAGGGAATACAGTTCTATGTTTGGCAATCAGCAGCCCACCTGGAGAACAAGGGAATACAGTTTAAGTTTTGGCAATCAAGCGGCCACTTGGAGAACAAGGGGATACAGTTTAAGTTTTCACAATCAGGCGGCCACCTGGAGAACAAGGAATTACAATGCATATTTTTTCAACCAGGCACCCACCTACAGAACAAGGGAATACAGTTCAAGTTTTGGCAATCAAGCGCCCACCTCAAGAACAAGGGAATACAATTCAAATTTTTACAATTAGATGCCCACTGGGAGTACGAAGGAATACTGTTAAAGGTTTAGCAAGCAGGCGCCTACATGGAGAATAAGGGGATACATTTTAAGTTTTCACAATCAGGCGGCTACCTAGAGAACAAGGGACTACATTTCAAGTTTTGGCAATCAGGTGCCAACCTTGAGAATAAGGGGATACATTTTAAGTTTTCATAATAAGGCGGCCACCTAGAGAACAAGGGACTATATTTCAAGTTTTGGCAATCAGGCGCCAACCTTGAGAACAAGGGAATACAGTTCAAGCATTTGCAATCAGGCACCCACATGGAGAAGAAGGGAATACAGTTTATGTTTTCGCAATCAGGCGGCACCTGCAGAACAAGGGACTACAGTTCAAGTTATGGCAATCTGGCGCCCACCTGCAGAACAAGGAAATACAGTTTAAGTGTTCGCAAAAGGTGTCCACCTGTAGAACAAGGGAATACAGCTCAAGTTTTTAGCAATCAAGCGCCCACCTGGAGAACAAGGGAATACAGTTCAAGTTTTAGAAATAAGGCGCCCACTAGGTGAACAAGGGAATACAGTTAAATTTTTGGAAATCAGGCGCCCACCTGGAAAACAGGGGAATACAGTTAAAGTTTTGGCAATTAGACGCCAACCTGGAGAACAAGGGTCTATAGTTCAAGTTTTGGCAATCATGCGCCGACCTGGAGAACAAGGGAATACTGTTCAAGTTTTGACAATCAGGCGCCCATCTTGAGAACAAGCGAATACAGTTCAAGTATTGGCAATCTGGCGCCCACCCAGAGAATAAGGGAATATATTTCATGTTCTGGCAATTAGGCACCCACCTGGAGAACAAAGGAATATAGTTCATGTTTTGGAATCAAGCGTCCACCTGGAGAACAAGGGGATATAGTTCAAGTGTTGCAATCAAGCGCCCACCTTGAGAGCAAGGGAGTACACTTCATGTTTTGGCAATCAGGCACCAACCTGGAGGACATGGGAATACAGTTCAAGTGTTGGCAATTAGGCGGCCACCTGCAGAACAAGGGAATACATTTCAAGTTTTGGAATCAAGCGTCTACCTGGAGAACAAGGGAATACAATCCATGTTATGGCAATCAAGCGCCAACCTGAAGAACATGGGAATACAGTTCAAGTTTTCGCAATCAGGCGCCCACCTAAGAACAAGGGAATATAGTTCAAATTTTTGCAATCAGGCGCCCACCTGGAGAAAAGGGAATACAATTAAAGGTTTAGCAATCAGGCGGCCACTTGGAGAACAAGGTGATACAGTTTAAGTTTTCACAATCAGGCAGCCACCTGGAGAATAAGTAATTACAATTCATATTTTTGCAATCAGGCACCCACCTAGAGAATAAGGGAATAAAGTTCAAGTTTTGGCAATCAGGCGCCCGCCTGGAGAACAAGGCAATACAGTTCAAATTTCTGCAATCAAGCGCCCACCTGGAGAACAAGGGAATACAGTTCAAGGTTTAGCAATCGGGCACCAACCTGGAGAAGAAGGGGATACATTTTAAGATTTCACAATTAGGCGACCACTTGGAGAAAAAGGGACTACAGTTCAAGTTTTGGCAATCAAGCACCAACTTTGAGAACAAGGGAATACAATTCAGGTGGTTGGAATCAGGCGCCCACATGGAGAACAAGGGAATACAGTTTAAGTTTTCACAATCAGGCGGCACCTGGAGAACAAGGGACTACAGTTCATGTTTTGGCTATCATGCACCCACCTGCAGAACAAGGGAATAAAATTTAAGTGTTCGCAAAAGGTGTCGACCTATAGAACAAGGGATACAGCTCAAGTTTTTAGCAATCAAGCGCCCACCTAGAGAACAAGGGAAAACAGTTCAAGTTTTGGAAATCATGCTCCCACCTGGTGAACAAGGGAATACAGTTCTATGTTTGGCAATCAGGCGCCCACCCGGAGAACAAGGGAATACAGTTCAAGTTTTGGCAATCAGGCGCCCACCTGAAGAACAAGGGAATACAGTTCTGTTTTTTGCAATCAGACGACCACTAGGAGAACAAGGGGATACAATTTAAGTTTTCACAATCAGGCGGCCACCTGGAGAATAAGGAATTACAATGCATATTTTTGCAAACAGGCACCCACCTAGAGAATAAGGGAATATTGTTAAAGTTTTGGCAATCAGACGCCCACCTCAAGAACAAGGGAATACAATTCAAATTTTTGCAATCAGGCGCCCATCGGGAGAACAAGGGAATACAGTTAAAGGTTTAGCAATCAGGCGCCTACATGGAGAATAAAGGGATACATTTTAAGTTTTCACAATCAGGCGGCCACCTAGAGAACAAGGGAATACAGTTCAATTTTTGGAAATTAGGCGCCCACCTGGAAAACAGGGGAATACAATTAAAGTTTTGGCAATCAGGCGCCAACCTGGAGAACAAGGGTCTACAGTTCAAGTTTTGGCAATCATGCGCCGACCTGGAGAACAAGGGAATACTGTTCGTGTTTTGACAATAAGGCGCCCATCTTGAGAACAAGCGAATACAGTTCAAGTTTTGGCAATCTGGCACCCACTTAGAGAATAAGGGAATACAGTCTAGTTTTGGCAATCAGGCGCCCACATGGAGAACAAGAGTATACAGTTTAAGTTTTCACAATCAGGCGGATACCTGGAGAACAAGGAAGTACAATTCATATTTTTGCAATCAGGCGCCCACCTTGAGAACAAGGGAATAAAGTTCAAGTTTTGGCAATAACGCACCCACTTGGAGAATAAGGGAATATAGTTTAAGTTTTCACAATCAGGCGGATACCTGGAGAATAAGGAAGTACAATTCATATTTTTGCAATCAGGCGCCCACCTTGAGAACAAGGGAATACAGTTCATTTTTTGGAAATTAGGCGCCCACCTGGAAAACAGGGGAATACAGTTAATGTTTTGGCAATCAGGCGCCCACCTGGAGAATAAGGTAATACAGTTCAAATTTTTGCAATCAAGCGCCCACATGGAGAACAAGGGAATACAGTTCATTTTTTGGAAATTAGGCGCCCACCTGGAAAACAGGGGAATACAGTTAATGTTTTGGCAATCAGGCGCCCACCTGGAGAATAAGGTAATACAGTTCAAATTTTTGCAATCAAGCGCCCACATGGAGAACAAGGGAATACAGTTCATTTTTTGGAAATTAGGCGCCCACCTGGAAAACAGGGGAATACAGTTAATGTTTTGGCAATCAGGCGCCCACCTGGAGAATAAGGTAATACAGTTCAAATTTTTGCAATCAAGCGCCCACATGGAGAACAAGGGAATACAGTTCATTTTTTGGAAATTAGGCGCCCACCTGGAAAACAGGGGAATACAGTTAATGTTTTGGCAATCAGGCGCCCACCTGGAGAATAAGGTAATACAGTTCAAATTTTTGCAATCAAGCGCCCACATGGAGAACAAGGGAATACAGTTCATTTTTTGGAAATTAGGCGCCCACCTGGAAAACAGGGGAATACAGTTAATGTTTTGGCAATCAGGCGCCCACCTGGAGAATAAGGTAATACAGTTCAAATTTTTGCAATCAAGCGCCCACATGGAGAACAAGGGAATACAGTTCATTTTTTGGAAATTAGGCGCCCACCTGGAAAACAGGGGAATACAGTTAATGTTTTGGCAATCAGGCGCCCACCTGGAGAATAAGGTAATACAGTTCAAATTTTTGCAATCAAGCGCCCACATGGAGAACAAGGGAATACAGTTCATTTTTTGGAAATTAGGCGCCCACCTGGAAAACAGGGGAATACAGTTAATGTTTTGGCAATCAGGCGCCCACCTGGAGAATAAGGTAATACAGTTCAAATTTTTGCAATCAAGCGCCCACATGGAGAACAAGGGAATACAGTTCATTTTTTGGAAATTAGGCGCCCACCTGGAAAACAGGGGAATACAGTTAATGTTTTGGCAATCAGGCGCCCACCTGGAGAATAAGGTAATACAGTTCAAATTTTTGCAATCAAGCGCCCACATGGAGAACAAGGGAATACAGTTCATTTTTTGGAAATTAGGCGCCCACCTGGAAAACAGGGGAATACAGTTAATGTTTTGGCAATCAGGCGCCCACCTGGAGAATAAGGTAATACAGTTCAAATTTTTGCAATCAAGCGCCCACATGGAGAACAAGGGAATACAGTTCATTTTTTGGAAATTAGGCGCCCACCTGGAAAACAGGGGAATACAGTTAATGTTTTGGCAATCAGGCGCCCACCTGGAGAATAAGGTAATACAGTTCAAATTTTTGCAATCAAGCGCCCACATGGAGAACAAGGGAATACAGTTCATTTTTTGGAAATTAGGCGCCCACCTGGAAAACAGGGGAATACAGTTAATGTTTTGGCAATCAGGCGCCCACCTGGAGAATAAGGTAATACAGTTCAAATTTTTGCAATCAAGCGCCCACATGGAGAACAAGGGAATACAGTTCATTTTTTGGAAATTAGGCGCCCACCTGGAAAACAGGGGAATACAGTTAATGTTTTGGCAATCAGGCGCCCACCTGGAGAATAAGGTAATACAGTTCAAATTTTTGCAATCAAGCGCCCACATGGAGAACAAGGGAATACAGTTCATTTTTTGGAAATTAGGCGCCCACCTGGAAAACAGGGGAATACAGTTAATGTTTTGGCAATCAGGCGCCCACCTGGAGAATAAGGTAATACAGTTCAAATTTTTGCAATCAAGCGCCCACATGGAGAACAAGGGAATACAGTTCATTTTTTGGAAATTAGGCGCCCACCTGGAAAACAGGGGAATACAGTTAATGTTTTGGCAATCAGGCGCCCACCTGGAGAATAAGGTAATACAGTTCAAATTTTTGCAATCAAGCGCCCACATGGAGAACAAGGGAATACAGTTCATTTTTTGGAAATTAGGCGCCCACCTGGAAAACAGGGGAATACAGTTAATGTTTTGGCAATCAGGCGCCCACCTGGAGAATAAGGTAATACAGTTCAAATTTTTGCAATCAAGCGCCCACATGGAGAACAAGGGAATACAGTTCATTTTTTGGAAATTAGGCGCCCACCTGGAAAACAGGGGAATACAGTTAATGTTTTGGCAATCAGGCGCCCACCTGGAGAATAAGGTAATACAGTTCAAATTTTTGCAATCAAGCGCCCACATGGAGAACAAGGGAATACAGTTCATTTTTTGGAAATTAGGCGCCCACCTGGAAAACAGGGGAATACAGTTAATGTTTTGGCAATCAGGCGCCCACCTGGAGAATAAGGTAATACAGTTCAAATTTTTGCAATCAAGCGCCCACATGGAGAACAAGGGAATACAGTTCATTTTTTGGAAATTAGGCGCCCACCTGGAAAACAGGGGAATACAGTTAATGTTTTGGCAATCAGGCGCCAACCTGGAGAACAAGGGTCTACAGTTCAAGTTTTGGCAATCAGGCACCCACCTGGAGAACAACAGTATATAGTTCAAGTTTTGGAATCAAGCGTCTACCTGCAGAACAAGGGAATACAATCCATGTTATGGCAATCATGCGCCAACCTGGAGAACATGGGAATACAGTTCAAGTTTTGGCAATCAGGCTCCCACCTAAAGAGAAAGGGAATATAGTATAATTTTTTGCAATCAGGCGCCCACCTGGAGAACAAGGGAATACAGTTAAAGGTTTAGCAATCAGGCAGCCACTTGGAGGACAAGGTGATACAGTTTAAGTTTTCACAATCAGGCGGCCACCTGGAGAATAAGGAATTACATTTCATATTTTTGCAATCAGGCACTTACCTAGAGAATAAGGGAATAAAGTTCAAGTTTTGGAAATCAGGCGCCCACCTGGAGAATAAGGTAATACAGTTCAAATTTTTGCAATCAAGCGCCCACATGGAGAACAAGGGAATACAGTTCAAGGTTTAGCAATCGGGTGCCAACCTGGAGAACAAGGGGATACATTTTAAGTTTTTAGAATCAGGTGGCCACCTGGAGAACAAGGGACTACAGTTCATGTTTTGGCAATCAAGCGCCAACCTTGAGAATAAGGGAATACAGTTCAAGTGTTTGCATTCTGGCGCCCACATGGAGAACAAGGGAATACAGTTTAAGTTTTTACAAACAGGCGGCACCTGGAGAACAAGGGACTACAGTTCAAGTTTTGGCAATCATGCGCCCATCTGCAGAACAAGGGAATACAGTTTAAGTGTTCGCAAAAGGTGTCCACCTGTAGAACAAGTGACACAACTCAAGTTTTTAGTAATCAAGCGCCCACCTGGAGAACAAGGGAATACAGTTCAAATTTTGGAAATCAGGCGCCCACCTGGTGAACAAGGGAATACAGTTCGATGTTTGGCAATCAGCAGCCCACCTGGAGAATAAGGGAATACAGTTTAAGTTTTGGCAATCAGGCGGCCACTTGGAGAACAAGGGGATACAGTTTAAGTTTTCACAATCAGGCGGCCACCTGGAGAATAAGGAATTACAATGCATATTTTTGCAACCAGGCACCCACCTAGAGAACAAGAGAATACAGTTCAAGTTTTGGCAATCAAGCGCCCACCTCAAGAACAAGGGAATACAATTCAAATTTTTGCAATTAGGTGCCCACTGGGAGAACAAGGGAATACTGTTAAAGGTTTAGCAAACAGGCGCCTACATGGAGAATAAGGGGATACATTTTAAGTTTTCACAATCAGGCGGCCACCTAGAGAACAAGGGACTACATTTCAAGTTTTGGCAATTAGGCGCCAACCTTGAGAACAAGGGAATACAGTTCAAGCATTTGCAATCAGGCACCCACATGGAGAACAAGGGAATGCAGTTTATGTTTTCGCAATCAGGCGGCACCTGGAGAACAAGGGACTACAGTTCAAGTTATGGCAATCTGGCGCCCACCTGCAGAACAAGGAAATACAGTTTAGGTGTTCGCAAAAGGTGTCCACCTATAGAACAAGGGAATACAGCTCAAGTTTTTAGCAATCAAGCGCCCACCTAGAGAACAAGGGCATACAGTTCAAGTTTTAGAAATCAGGCGCCCACAAGGTGAACAAGGGAATACAGTTCAATTTTTGGAAATCAAGCGCCCACCTGGAAAATAGGGGAATACAGTTAAAGTTTTGGCAATTAGGCGCCAACCTGGAGAACAAGGGTCTACAGTTCAAGTTTTGGCAATCATGCGCCGACCTGCAGAACAAGGGAATACTGTTCAAGTTTTGACAATCAGGAGCCCATCTTGAGAACAAGCGAATACAGTTCAAGTTTTGGCAATCAGGCGCCCACCTAGGGAATAAGGGAATATATTTCATGTTCTGGCAATCAGGCACCCACCTGGAGAACAAGGGAATATAGTTCAAGTTTTGGAATCAAGCGCCCACCTGGAGAACAAGGGGATATAGTTCAAGTGTTGCAATCAAGCGCCCACCTTGAGAGCAAGGGAATACACTTCATGTTTTGGCAATCAGGCACCAACTTGGAGGACATGGGAATACAGTTCAAGTGTTGGCAATCAGGCGGCCACCTGTATAACAAGGGAATACATTTCAAGTTTTGGAATCAAGCGTATACCTGGAGAACAAGGGAATACAATCCATGTTATGGCAATCAAGCGCCAGCCTGGAGAAAAGGGAATACAGTTAATGGTTTAGGAATCAGGCGGCTACTTGGAGAACAAGGTGATACAGTTTAAGTTTTCACAATCAGGTGACCACCTGGAGAATAAGTAATTACAATTCATATTTTTGCAATCAGGCACCCATCTAGAGAATAAGGGATTAAAGTTCAAGTTTTGGCAATCAGGCGCCCGCCTGGAGAACAAGGCAATACAGTTCAAATTTTTGCAATCAAGCGCCCACCTGGAGAACAAGGGAATACAGTTCAAGGTTTAGCAATCGGGCACCAACTTGGAGAACAAGGGGATACATTTTAAGTTTTCACAATTAGGCGACCACCTGGAGAAAAAGGGACTACAGTTCAAGTTTTGGCAATCAAGCGCGAACTTTGAGAACAAGGGAATATAGTTTAGGTGGTTGCAATCAGGCGCCCACATGGAGAACAAGGGAATGCAGTTTAAGTTTTCACAATCAGGCGGCACTTGGAGAACAAGGGACTACAGTTCATGTTTTGGCAATCATCCACCCACCTGCAGAATAAGGGAATACAGTTTAAGTGTTCGCAAAAGGTGTCCACCTATAGAACACGGGATACAGCTCAAGTTTTTAGCAATCAAGCGCCCACCTGGAGAACAAGGGAAAACAGTTCAAGTTTTGGAAATCAGGCTCCCACCTGGTGAACAAGGGAATATAGTTCTATGTTTGGCAATCAGGCGCCCACTCAGAGAACAAGGGAATACAGTTCATGTTTTGGCAATCAGGCGCCCACCTGAAGAACAAGGGAATACAGTTCAGTTTTTTTGCAATCAGATGACCACTAGAAGAACAAGGGGATACAATTTAAGTTTTCACAATTAGGCGGCCACCTGGAGAATAAGGAATTACAATGCATATTTTTGCAACCAGGCACCCACCTAGAGAATAAGGGAATATTGTTCATGTTTTGGCAATCAGACGCCCACCTCAAGAACAAGGGAATACAATTCAAATTTTTGCAATCAGGCGCCCATCGGGAGAACAAGGGAATACAGTTAAAGGTTTAGCAATCAGGCGCCTACATGGAGAATAAGGGGATACATTTTTAGTTTTCACAATTAGGAGGCTACCTTGAGAACCAGGGAATACAGTTCAATTTTTGGAAATTAGGCGCCCACCTGGAAAACAGTTAAAGTTTTGGCAATCAGGCGCCATCCTGGAGAACAAGGGTCTAAAGTTCAAGTTTTGGCAATCATGCGCCGACCTGGAGAACAAGGGAATACTGTTCATGTTTTGACAATCAGGCGCCCATCTTGAGAACAAGCGAATACAGTTCAAGTTTTGGCAATCAGGCGCCCACCTGGAGAACAAGGGAATACTGTTCATGTTTTGACAATCAGGCGCCCATCTTGAGAACAAGCGAATACAGTTCAAGTTTTGGCAATCTGGCGCCCACCTAGAGAATAAGGGAATATATTTCATGTTCTGGCAATCAGGCACCCTCCTGGAGAACAAGGGAATATAATTCAAGTTTTGGAATCAAGCGACACCTGGAGAACAAGGGGATATAGTTCAAGTGTTGCAATCAAGCGCCCACCTTGAAAACAAGGGAATACACTTCATGTTTTGGCAATCAGGCGCCAACCTGGAGGAAATGGGATTACAGTTCAAGTGTTGGCAATCAGGCGGCCACCTGGAGAACAAGGGAATACAATTCATGTTTTTGGCAATCTAGCGCTTACCTGGTGAACAAGGGAATACAGTTCAAGTTTTTGAAATCAGGCGCCCAGTTGAAGAAAAAAATATACAGTTCAAATGTTGGGAATCATGTTCCCACCAGGAGAACAAGGGAATACAGTTCAAATTTGGCAATCAGGCGCCCACCTGAAGACCAAGGCAATACAGTTCACGCTTTGGCAATCAGGCTCCGACCTAGAGAATAAGGGAATATATTTCAAATTTTGGCAATCAGGCGACCACCTGTAAAACAGGGGAATACAGTTTAAGTTTTCGCAATCAGGAGGCCACTTGGAGAAAAAGGAGCCACAATTCATATTTTTTCAATCAGGTGCCCACCTAGAGAACAACAGAATACAGTTCAAGTTTTTGCAATCTGGCGCCCACCTGGAGAAAAAGGGTCTACAGTTCAAGTTTGGGCAATCAGGCACTGACCCAGAGAACAAGGGAATACCGTTAAATTTTTTGCAATCATGCGCCCATCTGGAGAAAAAAGGAACAAAGTTCATTTTTTGGCAATCCGGCAGCCACCTGGAGAACAAGGGAATATATTTCAAGTTTTTGCAATTAGGCGCCCACCAACAAAGTAAGGGAATACAGTTCAAGTGTTCGAAATCAGGCAGCACCTGGAGAACATGGGAATACAGTTCAAGTGTTCGCAATCAGGCGGCACCTGGAGAATAAGGGACTATAGTTCAAGTTTTGGCAATCAGGCGCCCACCTGCAGAACAAGGGAATATAGTTTAAGTTTTTGCAAAAGGCGTCCACCTGGAGAACAAGGGAATAAAGTTCAAGTTTTGGAATCAAACGCCTACTTGGAGAACAAAGGAATACAATTCATGTTTTGTCAATCGGGCGCCAACCTGGAGAACATGGGAATACTGTTCAAGTATTGGCAATCAGGCGTCCACCTGGAGAACAAAGGAATACAGTTCAACTTTTTCGCAATCAGGCGCCCACCTAGAGAACAAGGGAATACAGTTCAACTTTTGGCAATCAGTCAACCACCTGGTGAATAATGGAATACAATTAAAGTTTTGGCAGTCATGCGCCCACCTGGAGAACAAGGGAATACAGTTCTAGTTTTGGCAATCAGGCGCCCACTTGGAGAACAAGGGAATACATTTCAATTTTTTGCAATTAGGCACCCACGTGGAGAACAAGGGAATACAGTTAAAGGTTTAGTAATCAGGCGGCCACTTGGAGAATAAGGGGATACAGTTTAAGTTTTCACAATCAGGCGGATACGTGGAGAATAAGGAAGTATAAGTCATATTTTTGCAATCAGGCGCCCACCTTGAGAACAAGGGAATAAAGTTCAAGTTTTGGCAATCAGGCACCCACCTGGAGAATAAGGGAATACAGTTTAAGTTTTCACAATCAGGCAGATACCCGGAGAATAAGGAAGTACAATTCATATTTTTGCAATCAGGCGCCCACCTTGAGAACAAGGGTATACAGTTTAAGTTTTCACAATCAGACGGATACCTGGATAATAAGGAAGTACAATTCATATTTTTGTAATCAGGCACCCACCTTGAGAACAAGGGAATATAGTTCAAGTTTTGGCAATCAGGCATCCACCTGGAGAATAAGGGAATACAGTTCAAAGTTTTGCAATCAAGCGCCCACCTGGAGGACAAGCGAATACAATTAAAGGTTTGGCAATCTTGCGCCGACCTGGAGAACATGGTGATACATTTTAAGTTTTCACAATCACGCGGCCACCTAGAGAACAAGGGACTACAGTTCAAGTTTTGGCAATCAGGCGCCCAAATTGAGAACAAGGGAATACACCTCAAGGGTTGGAAATCAGGCGCCCACATGGAGATCAAGGGAAACCACTTTAAGTTCTCGCAATCAGGCGACACCTGGATAACAAGGGACTATAGTTCATGTTTTGGCAATTAGGCACCCACCTGCAGAACAAGGGAATACAGTTTAAGTGTTGGCAAAAAGCGTCCACCTGGAGAACAAGGGAATACATCTCAAGTTTTTAGCAATCAAGCGCCCACCTGGAGATCAAGGGAATGCAATCCAAGTTTTGGAAATCAGGCGCCCACCTAGTGAACAAGGGAATACAGTTCAATTTTTGGCAATCAGGCAGCCATTTGGAAAGCAGGGGAATACAGTTAAAATTTTTGCAATCAGGCGCACACCTGGCGAACAAGGGTCTACAGTTCAAGTTTTGGCAATCAGGCTTCGACTTGGTGAACAAGGGAATACTGTTGAAGTTTCTTCAATTAGGCGCCCACCTGGAGAATAAGGGAATACAGTTCATGTTTTGGCAATCTGGTGCCCTCCTGGAGAATAAGGGAAGATATTTCATGTTTTGGCAATCAGGCGCCCAGCTGGAGAACAACGGAATACAGTTCAAGTTTTGGAATCAAGTGCCCACCTGGAGAACAAGCGAATACAGTTCAAGTGTTGGAATCAAGCGCCCACCTGGAGAACAAGGGAATACACTTCATGTTTTGGCAATCAGGCTCCAATCTGGAGGACATGGGAATACAGTTCATGTGTTGGCAATCAAGCATCCACCTAGAGAAGAAAGGAATACAGTTCATGTTTTTGGCAATCAGGCGCGTACTCAGAGAACAAGGGAATACACTTCGAGTTTTGGTAATCAGGCACCCATCTGGTGAACAAGGGAATACAGTTCAAGTTTTGGCAATCAGACGCCCACTTGGATAAAAAATATACAGTTCATGTGTTGGCAATCATGTGCCCACCTGGAGAATAAAGGAATATAGTTCAAGTTTTGGAAATCAAGCGCCCACCTAAATTCCATGGCAATACAGTTCAAGCTTTGGCAATCAGTCTTCCACTTGGAGAATAATTGAATATATTTCAAGTTTTGCCAATCAGGCGCCCACCTAGGGAATAAAGAAATACAGTTCAAGTTTTGGCAATCAGGCGCCCACATGTAAAACAGGAGAATAAAGTTTATGTTTTTGCAATCAGAAGACCACCTGGAGAATAAGGAACCACAATTCATATTTTTGCAATTGGGTGCCCACCTAGAGAACAAGAGAATACAGTTCAAGTTTTGGCAATCAGTCGCCCACCTGGAGAACAAGGGTCTACTGTTCAAGTTTTGTCAATCAGGCGCCGACCTGAAGAATATGGAAATACTGTTAAAATTTTGGCAATCATGCGCCCATCTAGAGACAAAAACGAATAAAGTTCATTTTTTTGCAATCAGGCGCCCACTTGGAGAACAAGGGAATATATTTCAAGTTTTTGCAATCAGGCGCCCACCAAGAAAACAAGGGAATACAGTTAATGTTTTGGCAATCAGGCGCCCACCTGTAGAACAAGGGATTGCAGTTCAAGTGTTGGGATCAAGCTCCCACCTGGAGAACAAGGGAATATAGTTCATATTTTGGAATCGAGCATCTGCCTGGAGAATAAGGGAATACAATTCATGTTTTGGCAATCAGGCGCCAACCTAGAGAACATGGGAATACAGTTCAAGTTTTGGAAATCCGGCGCCCACCTGAAGAACAAGGAAATACAATTCAAATTTTTGCAATTAGGCGCCCACCTGGAGAACAAGGGAATACAGTTAAAGGTTTAGAAATCAGGCGGCCATTTGAAGAACAAGGGGATAGAGTTTAAGTTTTCAGAATCAGGCGGCCACCTGGAGAAAAAGGAATTACAATTCGTATTTTTGCAATCAGGCACCCACTTAGAGAATAAGGGAATAAAGTTCAAGTTTTTGCAATCAGGCTCCCACCTGAAGAACAAGGGAATACAATTCAAATTTTTGCAATCAGGTGCCCACCTGTAGAACAAGGGAATATAGTTAAAGGTTTAGCAATCAGGCGGCCAGTTGCAGAACAAGGGGATAGAATTTAAGTTTTCACAATCAGGCGGCCACCTGGAGAATAAGGAATTACAATTCATGTTTTTGCAATCAGGCACCCACCTAGAGAACAAGGGAATAAAGTTCATGTTTTGGCAATCAGGCGCCCACTTGGAAAACAAGGGAATAAAGTTCAAATTTTTGCAATCAGGCGCCCACCTGGAGAATAAGGGAATACAGTTCAGGGTTTAGCAATCAGACGCCTACCTGGAGAACAAGGGGATACATTATAAGATTTCATAATCAGGCGGCCACCTAGAGAACAAGGGACTACAGTTCAAGTTTTGGCAATCAAGCGCCAACCTTGAGAACAAGGGAATACAGTTCAAGTGTTTGCAATCAGGCGCCCACATGGAGAACAAGGGAATACAGTTTAAGTTTTCGGAATCGGGCGGCACCCGGAGAAAAAGGGACTACAGTTCAAGTTTTGGCAATCAGGCGCCCACCTGCAGAACAAGGGAATTCAATTTAAGTGTTCACAAAAGGCGTCCACCTGTAGAAAAAGGGAATACAGCTCAAGTTTTTAGCAATCAGGCGTCCACCTGGACATCAAGGGAATGTAGTTCAAGTTTTGGAAATCAGGCGCCCACCTGCAGAACAAGGGAATTCAATTTAAGTGTTCACAAAAGGCGTCCACCTGTAGAAAAAGGGAATACAGCTCAAGTTTTTAGCAATCAGGCGTCCACCTGGACATCAAGGGAATGTAGTTCAAGTTTTGGAAATCAGGCGCCCACCTGGTGAACAAGGAAATACAGTTCTATTTTTGGCAATTAGGCACCCACCTGGAAAATAGGGGAATACAGTTTAAGTTTTCACAATCAGGCAGATACCTGGAAAATTAAGGAAGTACAATTCATATTTTTGCAATCAGGCGCCCACCTTGAGAACAAGGTAATACAGTTCAAGTTTTGGAAATCAGCCACCCACCTGGAGAATAAGGGAATATAGTTCAAAGTTTTGCAATCAAGCGCCCACTTGGAGGACAAGGGAATACTATTAAAGGTTTTTCAATCAGGCGCCGACCTGGAGAACAAGGGGATACATTTCAAGTTATCACAGTCTCACAGCCACATTGAGAACAAGGGACTACAGTTCAAGTTTTGGCAATCAGGCGCCCACCTTCAGAATAAGGGAATACAGTTCAAGTGTTGGAAATTAGGCGACCACATTGAGAACAAGGAAATCCAGTTTAAGTTTTCACAATCAGGTGGCACCTGGATAACAAGGGACTACAGTTCAAGTTTTGGCAATCAGGAACCCACCTGCAGAAAAAGGGAATACAGTTTAAGTGTTGGCAAAAGGCGTGCACCTGGAGAACAAATGTAATACATCTCAAGTTTTTAGCAATCAAGCGCCCACCTGGAGATCAAGGGAATGCAGTTCAAGTTTTGGAAATCAGGCGCCCACCTGGTGAACAAGGGAATACAGTTCAATTTTTGGCAATCAGGCATCCATTTGGAAAGCAGGGGAATATAGTTAAAGTTTTTGCAATCAGTCTTCCACTTGGAGAGCAAGGGAATATTGTTCAAGTTTCTACAATTAGGCGCCCATCTAGAGAACAAGGGAATACAGTTAATGTTTTGGCAATCTGGTGCCCACCTGGAGAATAAGGGATGATATTTCATGTTTTAATAATCAGGCACCCACCTGGAGAACAACGAAATACAGTTCAAGTTTTGGAAATCCGGCGCCCACCTGAAGAACAAGGGAATACAATTCAAATTTTTGCAATTAGGCGCCCACCTGGAGAACAAGGGAATACAGTTAAAGGTTTAGCAATGAGGCGGCCATTTGGAGAACAAGGGGATAAAGTTTAACTTTTCACAATCAGGCGGCCACCTGGAGAACAAGGAATTATAATTCGTATTTTTGCAATTAGGCACCCACCTAGAGAACAAGGGAATAAAGTTCAACTTTTTGCAATCAGGCTCCCACCTGAAGAACAAGGGAATACAATTCAAATTTTTGCAATCAGGTGCCCACATGTAGAACAAGGGAATATAGTTAAAGATTTAGCAATCAGGCGGCCAGTTGGAGAACAAGGGGATAGAATTTAAGTTTTCACTATCAGGCGGCCACCTGGAGAATAAGGAATTACAATTCATGTTTTTGCAATCAGGCACCCACCTAGAGAATAAGGGAATAAAGTTCATGTTTTGGCAATCAGGCGCCCACTTGGAAAACAAGGGAATACAGTTCAAATTTTTGCAATCAGGCGCCCACCTGGAGAACAAGGGAATACAGTTCAAGGTTTAGCAATCAGATGCCTACCTGGAGAAAAAGGGGATACATTATAAGATTTCATAATCAGGCGGCCACCTGGAGAACAAGGGACTACAGTTCAAGTTTTGGCAATCAAGCGCCAACCTTGAGAACAAGGGAATACAGTTCAAGTGTTTGCAATCAGGCGCCCACATGGAGAACAAGGGAATACTGTTTAAGTTTTCGCAATCAGGCGGCACCCGAAGAAAAAGGGACTACAGTTCAAGTTTTGGCAATCAGGCGCCCACCTGCAGAACAAGGGAATTCAATTTAAGTGTTCGCAAAAGGCGTCCACCTGTAGAACAAGGGAATACAGCTCAAGTTTTTAGCAATCAGGCGTCCACCTGGACATCAAGGGAATGTAGTTCAAGTTTTGGAAATCAGGCGCCCACCTGGTGAACAAGGAAATACAGTTCAATTTTTTGCAATCAGGCACCCACCTGGAAAACAGGGGAATACAGTTTAAGTTTTCACAATCAGGCAGAAACCTGGAAAATAAGGAAGTACAATTCATATTTTTGCAATCAGACGCCCACCTTGAGAAGAAGGGAATACATTTCAAGTTTTGGCAATCAGGCACCCACCTGAAGAATAAGGGAATACAGTTCAAAGTTTTTCAATCAAGCGCCCACCTGGAGGACAAGGGAATACTATTAAAGGTTTTGCAATCAGGCGCCGACCTGGAGAACAAGGGGATACATTTCAAGTTTTCACAGTCACGCAGCCATATTGAGAACAAGAGACTACAGTTCAAGTTTTGGCAATCAGGCGCCCACCTTGAGAATAAGGGAATACAGTTCAAGTGTTGGCAATTAGGCGACCACATTGAGAACAAGGAAATCCAGTTTAAATTTTCTCAATCAGGCGGCACCTGGATAACAAGGGACTACAGTTCAAGTTTTGGCAATCAGGAACCCACCTGCAGAACAAGGGAATACAGTTTAAGTGTTGGCAAAAGGCGTCCACCTGGAGAACAAAGGTAATACATCTCAAGTTTTTAGCAATCAAGCGCCCACCTGGAGATCAAGGGAATGCAGTTCAAGTTTTTGAAATCAGGCGCCCACCTGGTGAACAAGGGAATACAGTTCAATTTTTGGCAATCAGGCACCCATTTGGAAAGCAGGGGAATATAGTTAAAGTTTTTGCAATTAGTCTTCGACTTGGAGAACAAGGGAATATTGTTCAAGTTTCTACAATTAGGCGCCCATCTGGAGAACAAGGGAATACAGTTAATGTTTTGGCAATATGGTGCCACCTGGAGAATAAGGGATGATATTTCATGTTTTAATAATCAGGCACCCACCTGGAGAACAACGGAATACAGTTCAAGTTTTGGAAATCCGGCGCCCACCTGAAGAACAAGGGAATACAATTCAAATTTTTGCAATTAGGAGCCCACCTAGAGAACAAGGGAATACAGTTAAAGGTTTAGCAATCAGGCGGCCATTTGGAGAACAAGGGGATAGAGTTTAAGTTTTCACAATCAGGCGGCCACCTGGAGAATAAGGAATTACAATTCGTATTTTTGCAATCAGGCACCCACCTAGAGAACAAGGGAATAAAGTTCAAGTTTTTGCAATCAGGCTCCCACCTGAAGAACAAGGGAATACAATTCACATTTTTGCAATCAGGTGCCCACCTGTAGAACAAGGGAATATAGTTAAAGGTTTAGCAATCAGGCGGCCAGTTGGAGAACAAGGGGATAGAATTTAAGTTTTCACAATCAGGCGGCCACTTGGAGAATAAGGAATTACAATTCATGTTTTTGCAATCAGGCACCCACCTAGAGAACAAGGGAATGAAGTTCATTTTTTGGCAATCAGGCGCCCACTTGGAAAACAAGGGAATACAGTTCAAATTTTTGCAATCAGCCGCCCACCTGGAGAACAAGGGAATACAGTTCAAGGTTTAGCAATCAGACGCCTACCTGGAGAACAAGGGGATACATTATAAGATTTCATAATCAGGCGGCCACCTGGAGAACAAGGGACTATAGTTCAAGTTTTGGCAATCAAGCGCCAACCTTGAGAACAAGGGAATACAGTTCAAGTGTTTGCAATCAGGCGCCCACATGGAGAACAAGGGAATATAGTTTAAGTTTTCGCAATCAGGCGGCGCCGGGAGAAAAAGGGACTACAGTTCAAGTTTTGGCAATCAGGCGCCCACCTGCAGAACAAGGGAATTCAATTTAAGTGTTCGCAAAAGGCGTCCACCTGTAGAACAAGGGAATACAGCTCAAGTTTTTAGCAATCAGGCGTCCACCTGGACATCAAGGGAATGTAGTTCAAGTTTTGGAAATCAGGTGCCCACCTGGTGAACAAGGAAATACAGTTCAATTTTTGGCAATCAGGCACCCACCTGGAAAACAGGGGAATACAGTTTAAGTTTTCACAATCAGGCAGATACCTGGAAAATAAGGAAGTACAATTCATATTTTTGCAATCAGGCGCCCACCTTGGGAACAAGGGAATACAGTTCAAGTTTTGGCAATCAGGCACCCACCTGGAGAATAAGGGAATACAGTTCAAAGTTTTTCAATCAAGCGCCCACCTGGAGGACAAGGGAATACTATTAAAGGTTTTGCAATCAGGCGCCGACCTGGAGAACAAGGGGATACATTTAAAGTTTTCACAGTCACGCAGCCACATTGAGAACAAGGGACTACAGTTCATGTTTTGGCAATAAGCCGCCCACCTTGAGAATAAGGGAATACAGTTCAAGTGTTGGCAATTAGGCGACCACATTGAGAACAAGGGACTACAGTTCATGTTTTGGCAATAAGCCGCCCACCTTGAGAATAAGGGATGATATTTCATGTTTTAATAATCAGGCACCCACCTGGAGAACAAGGGAATACAGTTCAAGTGTTGGCAATTAGGCGACCACATTGAGAACAAGGGACTACAGTTCATGTTTTGGCAATAAGCCGCCCACCTTGAGAATAAGGGATGATATTTCATGTTTTAATAATCAGGCACCCACCTGGAGAACAAGGGAATACAGTTCAAGTGTTGGCAATTAGGCGACCACATTGAGAACAAGGGACTACAGTTCATGTTTTGGCAATAAGCCGCCCACCTTGAGAATAAGGGATGATATTTCATGTTTTAATAATCAGGCACCCACCTGGAGAACAAGGGAATACAGTTCAAGTGTTGGCAATTAGGCGACCACATTGAGAACAAGGGACTACAGTTCATGTTTTGGCAATAAGCCGCCCACCTTGAGAATAAGGGATGATATTTCATGTTTTAATAATCAGGCACCCACCTGGAGAACAAGGGAATACAGTTCAAGTGTTGGCAATTAGGCGACCACATTGAGAACAAGGGACTACAGTTCATGTTTTGGCAATAAGCCGCCCACCTTGAGAATAAGGGATGATATTTCATGTTTTAATAATCAGGCACCCACCTGGAGAACAAGGGAATACAGTTCAAGTGTTGGCAATTAGGCGACCACATTGAGAACAAGGGACTACAGTTCATGTTTTGGCAATAAGCCGCCCACCTTGAGAATAAGGGATGATATTTCATGTTTTAATAATCAGGCACCCACCTGGAGAACAAGGGAATATTGTTCAAGTTTCTACAATTAGGCGCCCATCTGGAGAACAAGGGAATACAGTTAATGTTTTGGCAATATGGTACCCACCTGGAGAATAAGGGATGATATTTCATGTTTTAATAATCAGGCACCCACCTGGAGAACAACGGAATACAGTTCAAGTTTTGGAAATCCGGCGACCACCTGAAGAACAAGGGAATACAATTCAAATTTTTGCAATTAGGAGCCCACCTGGAGAACAAGGGAATACAGTTAAAGGTTTAGCAATCAGGCGGTCATTTGGAGAACAAGGGGATAGAGTTTAAGTTTTCACAATCAGGCGGCCACCTGGAGAATAAGGAATTACAATTCGTATTTTTGCGATCGGGCACCCACTTAGAGAACAAGGGAATAAAGTTCAAGTTTTTGCAATCAGGCTCCCACCTGAAGAACAAGGGAATACAATTCAAATTTTTGCAATCAGGTGCCCACCTGTAGAACAAGGGAATATAGTTAAAGATTTAGCAATCAGGCGGCCAGTTAGAGAACAAGGGGATAGAATTTAAGTTTTCACAATCAGGCGGCCACTTGGAGAATAAGGAATTACATTTCATGTTTTTACAATCAGGCACCCACCTAGAGAACAAGGGAATGAAGTTCATGTTTTGGCAATCAGGCACCCACTTGGAAAACAAGGGAATACAGTTCAAATTTTTGCAATCAGGCGCCCACCTGGAGAACAAGGGAATACAGTTCAAGGTTTAGCAATCAGACGCCTACCTGGAGAACAAGGGGATACATTATAAGATTTCATAATTAGGCGGCCACCTGGAGAACAAGGGACTACAGTTCAAGTTTTGGCAATCAAGCGCCAACCTTGAGAACAAGGGAATACAGTTCAAGTGTTTGCAATCAGGCGCCCACATGGAGAACAAGGGAATACAGTTTAAGTTTTCGCAATCAGACGGCACCCGGAAAAAAAGGGACTACAATTCAAGTTTTGGAAATCAGGCGCCCACCTGCAGAACAAGGGAATTCAATTTAAGTGTTCGCAAAAGGCGTCCACCTGGAGAACAAGGGAATACAGTTTAAGTTTTCGCAATCAGGTGGCACCCGGAGAAAAAGGGACTACAATTCAAGTTTTGGCAATCAGGCGCCCACCTGCAGAACAAGGGAATTCAATTTAAGTGTTCGCAAAAGGCGTCCACCTGTAGAACAAGGGAATACAGCTCAAGTTTTTAGCAACCAGGCGTCCACCTGGACATCAAGGGAATGTAGTTCAAGTTTTGGAAATCAGTGGCCCACCTGGTGAACAAGGAAATACAGTTCAATTTTTGGCAATCAGGCACCCACCTGGAAAACAGGGGAATACAATTTAAGTTTTCATAATCAGGCAGATACCTGGAAAATAAGGAAGTACAATTCATATTTTTGCAATCAGGCGCCCACCTTGAAAACAAGGGAATACAGTTCAACTTTTGGCAATCAGGCACCCACCTGGAGAATAAGGGAATACAGTTCAAAGTTTTTCAATCAAGCGCCCACCTGGAGATCAAGGGAATGCAGTTCAAGTTTTGGAAATCAGGCGCCCACCTGGTGAACAAGGGAATACAGTTCAGTTTTTGGCAATCAGGCGCCCACCTGAAGAACAAGGGAATACATTTCAATTTTTGGCAATCAAGCACCCATTTCAAAAGCAGGGGAATATAGTTAAAGTTTTTGCAATCAGTCTTCGACTTGGAGAACAAGGGAATATTGTTCAAGTTTCTACAAGTAGGCGCCCATTTGGAGAACAAGGGAATACAGTTAATGTTTTGGCAATCTGGTGCCCACCTGGAGAATAAGTGATGATATTTCGTGTTTTAATAATCAGGCACCCACCTGGAGAATAAGGGAATACAGTTCAAAGTTTTTCAATCAAGCGCCCACCTGGAGATCAAGGGAATGCAGTTCAAGTTTTGGAAATCAGGCGCCCACCTGGTGAACAAGGGAATACAGTTCAATTTTTGGCAATCAAGCACCCATTTCAAAAGCAGGGGAATATAGTTAAAGCTTTTGCAATCAGTCTTCGACTTGGAGAACAAGGGAATATTGTTCAAGTTTCTACAATTAGGCGCCCATTTGGAGAACAAGGGAATACAGTTAATGTTTTGGCAATCTGGTGCCCACCTGGAGAATAAGGGATGATATTTCATGTTTTAATAATCAGGCACCCACCTGGAGAACAACGGTATACAGTTCAAGTTTTGGAATCAAGCGCCCACCTGGAGAACAAGGGAATATAGTTCAAGTGTAGGAATCTAGCGCCCACCTGGAGATCAAGGGAATACACTTCATGTTTTGGCAATCAGGCTCCAACGCGGAGGATGTGGGAATACAGTTCAAGTGTTGGCAATCAGGCGGCCACCTGGAGAACAAGGGAATACAGTTCATGTTTTTGGCAATGAGCCGCCTACTCGAAGAACGAGGGAATACACTTTGAGTTTTGGCAATCAGGCACCCATATGGTGAACAAGGGAATACAGTTCAAGTTTTGGCAGTCAGGCGCCCACTTGGATAAAAAAATATACAGCTCATGTGTTGGCAATCATGTGGCCACCTGGAGAGTATGGGAATATAGTTCAAGTTTTGGAAATCAGGCGCCCACCTAAAGGCCATGTCAATATAGTTCAAGCTTTAGCAATCAGGCTCCCACCTGGAGAATAAGGGAATATATTTCATGTTTTGCCAATCAGGCACCCACCTAGGGAATAAAGGAATACAGTTCAAGTTTTGGCAATCAGGCGCCCACCCGTAAAATAGGAGAATAAAGCTTAAGTTTTTGCAATCAGGAGACCACCTGGAGAATAAGGAACTACAATTCATAATTTTTCAATCAGGTGCCCACCTAGAGAACAAGGGAATACAGTTCAAGTTTTGGCAATCAGTCGCCTACCGGGAGAACAAGGGTCCACAGTTCAAGTTTTGGCAATTAGGATCCGACCTGAAGAACTAGGGAAATACTGTTAAAATTTTGGCAATCAAGCGTCCATCTGTAGAAAAATGGAATAAAGTTCAGTTTTTTGCAATCAGGCGCCCACTTGGAGAACAAGGGAATATATTTCAAGTTTTTGCAATCAGGCGCCCACCTGGAGAAAAAGGGAATACAGTTCAAGGTTTAGCAATCAGACGCCTACCTGGAGAACAAGGGGATACATTATAAGATTTCACAATCAGGCGGCCACCTGGAGAACAAGAGACTACAGTTCATATTTTGGCAATCAAGCGCCAACCTTGAGAACAAGGGAATACAGTTCAAGTGTTTGTAATCAGGCGCCCACATGGAGAACAAGGGAATACAGTTTAAGTTTTCGCAATCAGGCGACACCTGGAGAAAAAGGGACTACAGTTCACGTTTTGGCAATCAGGCACCCACCTGCAGAACAAGGGAATTCAATTTAAGTGTTCGCAAAAGGCGTCCACCTGTAGAACAAGGGAGTACAGCTTAAGTTTTTAGCAATCAAGCGTCCACCTGGACATCAAGGGAATGCAGTTCAAGTTTTGGAAATCAGGCGCCCACCTTGTGAACAAGGGAATACAGTTCAGTTTTTGGCAATCAGGCGCCCACCTGAAGAACAAGGGAATACAGTTCAAGTTTTGGCAATCTGGCGCCCACATGAAGAACAAGGGAATACAGTTCAGATTTTTTCAATCAAGTGCCCACCTGGAGAACAAGGGAATACAGTTAAAGGTTTAGCAATCATGTGGCCACTTGGAGAACAATGGGATACAGTTTAAGTTTTCACAATCAGGCGGCCACCTTGAGAATAAGGAATTACAATTCATATTTTTGCAATCAGGCACCCACCTAGAGAATAAGGGAATACAGTTCATGTTTTGGCAATCAGGCGCCCACCTGGAGAACAAGGTAATATATTTCAAATTTTTTCAATCAGGCGCCCACCTGGAGAATAAGGGAATACAGTTAAAGGTTTAGCAATCAGGCACCTACATGGAGAATAAGGGGATACATTATAAGTTTTCACAATCAGGCGACCACCTGGAGAACAAGAGACTACATTTCAAGTTTTGGCAATCATGCGCCAACCTTGAGAATAATGGAATACAGTTCAAGTGTTTGCAATCAGGCACCCACATGGAGAACAAGGGAATACAGTTTAAGTTTTTGCAATCAGGCAGCACCTGGAGAACAAGGGACTACAGTTCAAGTTTTGGCAATCAGGCGCCCACCTGCAGAATAAGGGAACACAGTTTAAGTGTTCGCAAAAGGCGTCCACCTGTAGAACAAGGGCTACAACTCAAGTTTTTAGCAATCAAGCGCCTACCTGGAGAACGAGGGAATACAGTTCAAGTTTTGGCAATTAGCCGCCCACCTAGAAAATAGGTTAATACAGTTAAAGTTTTGAGAATTAGGCGCCCACCTGGAGAATAAGGGTCTACAAGTCAAGTTTTTGCAATCATGCGCCGACGTGGAGAACAAGGGAATACTGTTCAAGTTTTGACAATCAGGCGGCCATCTTGAGAATAAGGGAATACAGTTCATGTTTTGGTAATCAGGCGCCCACCTAGAGAATAAGGGAATATATTTCACGTTCTGGAAATCAGGCACCCACCTGGAGAACAAGGGAATACATTTCAAGTTTTGGAATCAAGCGCCCGCCTGGAGAACAAGGGAATACAGTTAATGTGTTGCAATCAAGCGCCCACCTTGAGAACAAGGGAATACATTTCTTTTTTTGGCAATCAGGCGCCAACCTGGAGGACATGGGAATACAGTTCAAGTGTTGGCAATCAGGCGGCCACCTGGAGAACAAGGGAATACAGTTTATGTTTTTGGCAATCAGGCCCTTACCCGGCAAACAAGGGAATACACTTATTGTTTTGGCAATCAGGCACCCACCTGGTGAACAAGGGAATATAGTTGAAGTTTTGGCAATCAGACGCCCAACTGGAGAAAAAAATATACAGTTCAAGTGGTGGCAATCATGTGCCCACCTGGAGAACAAGGGAATATAGTTCAAGTTTTGGCAATCAGGCGCCCACCTGAAGACTAAGGAAACACAGTTCAAGCTTTGGCAATCAGGCTCCCACCTGGAGAATAAAGGAATATATTTCAAACTTTGCCAATCTGGCGCCCACCTAGGGAACGAAGGAATACAGTAACATTTTGGCAATAGGGCGCCAACTTGTTAAACAAGGGAATACAGTTTAAGTTTTCGCAATCAGGAGGCCACCTGGAGAAAAAAGAGCCACAATTCATATTTTTGCAATCAGGTACCCACCTAGAGAATAAGGGAATACAGTTCAAGTGTTTGCAATCAGGCGCCCACCTGGAGAACAAGGGAATATATTTCAAGTTTTTGCAATCAGATGCCAACCAAGAAAACAAGGGAATACAGTTCAAGTTTTGGCAATCAGGCGCCCACCTGGAGAACAAGGGAATACAATTCAACTGTTGGCAATCAGGCGCCCACCTGGATAACAAAGGAATACAGTTCAAGTTTTTTGCAATCAGGCGCCCGCCTGGAGAACAAGGGAATACAGTTCAACTTTTGGCAATCAGGCAACCACCTGGTGAACAAGGGAATACAGTTCAACTTTTGTCAATGAGGCAACCACCTGGTGAACAAAGGAATACAGTTCAAGTTATGGCAATCAGGCGCCCACCTGGAGAAAAAAAAATTACAGTTCAAGTATTGGCAATCAGGCGCCCACCTATAGAACAAAGAAATACAGTTAAATTTTTGCAATTATGCGCCCACCTGGAAAATAAGGGAATATATTTCAAGTTTTGGCAATCAGGGGTCCACCTAGGGAAAAAGGGAATAGAGTTCAAGTTTTGGCAATCAAGCGCCCACCTGTAGAACAGGGAATACAATTTCAGTTTTTCCAATTAGGTGGCCACCTGAAGAATAAGGAACTACAATTCATATTATTGAAATCATGCGCTCACCTAGAGAACAAGAGTCTACGGTTCATGTTTTGGCAATCAGGCGCCCAGCTGGAGAAATAAATATACAGTTCAAGTGTTGGCAATAATGTGCGCACCTGGAGAACAAGGGAATACAGTTCAAGTTTTGGCAATCAGGTGCCCACCAAGAAAACAAGGGAATACAGTTCAAGTTTTGGCATCCAGGCGCCCACCTGGGGAACAATGGAATATAGTTCAAGTGTTTGCAATCAGGCGTCGACTTGGAGAACAAGGGAATACTATTAAATTTTTGGCAATCATGCACCCATCTGGAGAAAAAGGGAATAAAGTTCATTTTTTTGCAATCAGGCGCCCACCTGGAGAACAAGGGAATATATTTCAAGTTTTTGCAATCAGACGCCCACCAAGAAAACAAGGGAATACAGTTCAAGTTTTGGCAATCAGGCGCCCACCTGGAGAACAAGGGAATTCAATTCAAGTGTTGGCAATCAGGCGCCCACCTGGATAACAAAGGAATACAGTTCAAGTTTTTTGCAATTAGGCGCCCGCCTGGAAAACAAGGGAATACAGTTCAACTTTTGGCAATCAGGCAACCTCCTGGTGAACAAGGGAATAAAGTTCAAGTTTTGGCAATCTGGCGCCCCCCTGGAGAAAAAAAGATTACAATTCAAGTGTTGGAAATCAGGCGCCCAGTTAGAGAACAAAGAAATACAGTTAAATTTTTTCAATTATATGCCCACCTTTAGAATAATGAAAATATTTCAAGTTTTTGCAATCAGGGGTCCACCTAGGGAACAAGGGAATAAAGTTTAAATTTTGGCAATCTAGCGCCCACCTGTAGAACAGGGGAATACAATTTAAGTTTTTGCAATTAGGTGGCCACCTAAAGAATAAGGAACTACAGTTCATATTATTGCAATCAGGCGCTCACCTAGAGAACAAGGGTCTACCGTTCATGTTTTGGCAATCAGGCGCTCAGCTGGAGAAAAAAATATACAGTTCAAGTGTTGGCAATCATGTGCCCACCTGGAGAACGCGGGAATACAGTTCAAGTTTTGGCAACCAGGCGCCCACCTGAAGAGCAAGGCAACACTGTTCAAGCTTTGGCAATCAAGCTCCGACCTGGAGAATAAGGGAATTTATTTCAATTTTTTTTCCAATCAGGCTCCCACTTAGGGAACAAAGGAATACAGTAAAATTTTGGCAATCAGGTGCCAACTTGTAAAATAGGGGAATACAATATAAGTTTTGGCAATCAGGAGGCCACCTGGAGAAAAAGGAGCCACAATTCATATTTTTGCAATCAGGCGCCCACCTAGAGAATAAGGGAATACAGTTCAAGTGTTGGCAATCAAGTGCCCACCTGGAGAACAAGGGCCTATAGTTCACGTTTTTGCAATAAGGCGCCGACCTGGATAACAAGGGAATACCGTTAAATTTTTGGCAATCATGCGCCCATCTGGAGAAGAAGGGAATAAAGTTAATTTTTTGGCAATCAAGCGTCCACCTGGAGAACAAGGGAATATATTTCAAGTTTTTGCAATCAGGCGCCCACCAAGAAAACAAGGGAATACAGTTCAAGGTTTGGCAATCAGGCGCCCACCTGGAGAACAAGGGAATACAATTCAAGTGTTGGCAATCTGGCACCCCCCTGGATAACAAAGGAATACAGTTCATGTTTTTTCCATTTAGGCGCCCGCCTGGAGAACAAGGGAATACGGTTAAACTTTTGGCAATCAGGCAAGCACCTGGTGAACAAGGGAATACAGTTCAACTTTTGGCAATCAGACAACCACCTGGTGAACAAGGGAATACAGATCAAGTTTTGGCAGTCAGGCACCCACCTGAAGAACAAGGGAATACAATTCAAGTGTCGGCAATCAGGCGCCCACCTGGATAACAAAGGAATACAGTTCGAGATTTTTGCAATCAGGCGCCCGCATGGAGAACAAGGAAATACAGTTCAACTTTTGGCAATCAGGCAACCACCTGGTGAACAAGGGAATACAATTCAACTTTTGGCAGTCTGGCAACCACTTGGTTAACAAGGGAATACAGTTCAAGTTTTGGCAATCAGGCGCCCCTGGAGAAAAAAAGATTACAGTTCAAGTGTTGGCAATCAGGCGCCCACCTAGAGAACAAAGAAATACAGTTAAATTTTTGCAATTATGCGCCCACCTTTTGAATACGGGAATATATTTCAAGTTTTGGCAATCAGGGGACCACCTAGGGAACAAGAGAATAGAGTTCAAGTTTTAGCAATCAAGCACCCACCTGTAGAACAGGGGAATACAATTTAAGTTTTTGCAATTAAGCGGCCTCCTGAAGAATAAGGAACTACAATTCATATTATTGCAATCAGGTGCTCACCTAGAGAACGATGGTCTACAGTTCATGTTTTGGCAATCAGGCGCCGACTGGGAGAACAAGGGAATACTGTTCAAGTTTTGACAATCAGGCGCCCATCTGGAGAACAAGGGAATACAGTTCAAGTTTTTTGCAATCAGACGCCCGCCTGGAGACCAAGGGAATAGCGTTCAAATTTTGGCAATCAGGCAACCACCTGGTGAACAAGGAAATACAGTTCAACTTTTGGCAATCAAGCAACCACCTGGTGAACAAAGGAAAACAGTTCAAGTTTTGGCAATCAAGCGCCCACCTGTAGAACAGGGGAATACAATTTATGTTTTTGTAATTAGGTGGCCATTTGAAGAATAAGGAACTACAATTCATATTATTGGAATCGGGTGCTCACCTAGAGAACAAGGGTCTACAGTTCATGTTTTTGCAATCATGCGCCCAGATGGAGAAAAAAATATACAGTTCAAATGTTGGCAATCATGTGCGCACCTGGAGAACAAGGGAATACAGTTCAAGTTTTGGCAATCAGGCGCCCACCTGAAGAGCAAGGCAATACAGTTCAAGCATTGGCAATCAGGCTCCCACCTGGAGAATAAGGGAATATATTTCAAATTTTTTCCAATCAGGCGCCCACCTAGGGAACAAAGGAATACAGTAACATTTTGGGAATCAGGCGCCCACTTGTAAAACAGGGGAATACAATTTAAGTTTTCGCAATCAGGAGGCCACCTGGAGAAAAAGAAGCCACAATTCATATTTTTGCAATCAGGCGCCCACCTAGAGAATTAGGGAATATAGTTCAAGTGTTGGCAATCAGGCGCCCACCTGGAGAACAAGGGCCTACAGTTCAAGTTTTGGCAATAAGGCGCCGACCTGGAGAACAAGGGAATACTGTTAAACTTTTGGCAATCATGCGCCCATCTGGAGAAGAAGGGAATACAGTTCAAGTTTTGGCAATCTGGCGCACCCCTGGAGAAAAAAAGATTACAGTTCAAGTGTTGGAAATCAGGCGCCCACTTAGAGAACAAAGAAATATAGTTAAATTTTTTCAATTATGTGCCCACCTTTAGAATAAGGAAAATATTTCAAGTTTTGGCAATCAGGGGTCCACCTAGGGAACAAGGGAATAGAGTT